>CAKNWW010350602.1:0-16199 GCA_932074435.1 Andricus kollari | reverse complement strand
CGTAAAAGTGAGTGAATTTAGAAGAATTTAAGTGAATTTTAAAAATTCACAAGAATTCCAAAGAATTAAAAGAATGCAGGATAAATTGATAAAAATTCAGGTTGAATTCGAAAAAAAAATTCTTAAATCTCTTCAAATCTTAGAAACCCTACGAAATACCTCACCTCTTTTGAATAAATTCTTTAAAATCCACTAAATGTACAGATTTGTATAACTTTCATAATTGAAATAAATCGAAAAATATTTGTTAAATTATCAATATAATAATAAATCATGTATGTTATCAGTGGTTATGTTTTTTTTATATCAGGCAATCAAGAATTTTACCTTAGATTGCGCTTTATTTGAGGTTAAGTATTTTCAATGGGATTGCCATTAATTTTTTCACGCTATTCTCTTGCCAGGAAGGACCTTTGGAATAACATCCACCTCATTACTTTTCAATCACTGTAATATGAATTTTTCATTACTGAATAATAATTAGCATTATTAAATTTAAATAAAAATTAAAACGACGTCACGAACTTTTGTAACTTTGTAACTTTTACAATTAAATAAGTAATTCTATGCATCATCATTTTCAATTTAATCCTTGTCTTATATTCAAATAAATAAACAAATAATATTTATTGTATTTATTAGCATTAAATAATTACGTATTTATTCACCAGTTTCCTCTTTTTAAAAATATGCAACCTTTTTCCCCTTTTCTATTTTTTCAATCACGCTTCAAAAGTAGAAGAAAATTTAAACAATGAAGAATTCTCATAAGCATGAAGTTGCGAGCAGTTAAAACAATATTCCCGGTACATTATTTAAGTTCGCTAGTACGTACCACTTTTCAATCTGAAGTTAGCAAAGTAAAATAGTATGAACGATGGCATCAAAACAAGACGAAAAGTGATGCTCAATTAAAATGGAACCATAGTTTTTACAGTGTTTTTGCACTTTTGTGAGTAAAACTGACTTTTTTCTGAAGAAGCATTTAGCGTGGTAGTTTTATCCTATACCAATAAAAGTACACGCAGTTATGAAACTTTCAACAAATATGATGTGATAATAATCAACGAAATGTGTACTGACACCAAAGTAATCAATTATATAATTTCTTAGCTTCAGTTCTTGACTATTACGTGATTTTTTCACATCTCGATGTTTACCTATTAAAAACAGAAATTACTACAAGAGACACTGATGACTTAGGTGCCTCCATCAATCATGCGCACATAGAGCCTATTTACAAAACGTGGCGGTTTTTGCTTCGGTGGCAAAAATTTCCACGTCAGTCTCAGTCGACATTCAGGAAATCTGTCTAATACTGGAGAAAAAATGAAGATTGCCAGCTACATTCTAATTCTTAAATTTTCGGTTCATCTGGTTTTTGTTGGTAAGTTTAGTTATGGTGACCATACTTATAATTTGTATACGTATGTCCACTTGCTGAGGCTTGTGACTTTTGTCCTATGATGTCTTTAATCTTCTGCCAGTTTTTGGAAATAGAATTCTTTAGTTGCTAAACATAAAAACTTTCGGGTATAGGGAAATATAATCAGTTTCTTATGAAATCTGTTGCTCCATAAAGAATATTTGTATATATGTAGCTTATGTTTTAATATTTATTCTTCTATCTTCTGTACTGGGCCCGGAAAACCCACAAAAATGCGAGATAGCAGTTCTATGCAAAAACGGACACATTTTCACATGCTTGAACTTCACACAATGTGTTGGAAAATGGCTTAAAGAAAAAACCCACTGGATTCTTAAATTCTCAAGGTTTATCTGTGACGAAGTCACTATCAAACCAGAAGTATTTACAAAGGATGTGATACCTTGGTGATGATCATTGATTATGTAGTAAAAACTGTCGGATTTGAATTCAGCAATTCCGAAAACCTCTACATACCCCGTCGTAATCAATAAGCGATGAATTTTGCAAGTTTGACCTTGAACTGACCTTGAAAACGGATTCGAATTCAGCGACCCCGAAAACTTATAGGTACCCTGACTTATTTGGTAAGCGATGAATTTTGTAGGTTGAACTTGAATTGACCTTGACCCTGACCTGTTGGGACCAAAGGGACAACGGATTCGAATTCAGCGAGCACGAAAATATAAGATCCACCTAGTCTGATCCGTGTTGCAATGGTTTAGATTTTGTGGTCCTGTGTTATCTGTCTTGGATACTTCCGATGTATTTGTTTCCTACTTTTGTTTCTGGTAAGGGACCAAAAACGTCTGACGCCATTTTTTTGTAAGGGTTAGTAGGTGTTTTTGGATTGTGAAGGTGGTCGCGTGAGATTCTTTAATGATGGTTTTCTTTTCTTCTTCAGTTAGTTAGTTCTTCTACAGGTATTGTAATATATCTATAAGAGATTCTTTTTGTAAAGGTGTGACATTCGGATCACTAAAAATTAATCATACTATTGTCATACTCTGTTTCTAAATTCAGTTATCAATAATCATGAGTAAAATATCCATTTTCTTCGTTATGAACAGGTATATGCGATTTTTTGACTTCTTTGAATAATTTACTTTCCGCGCTTGGCTTAGTTTTAATTCGATTGTTTGTTATAGGGTATTTTTGTAGAGCCATCCGCTCTGCATCCAGTCGTGGTGTTAACCTTTAGCCTAACGCGTGGTTCTTATTATTCGCTGTCCCAGTTGCATCGTGCGGTCCCTGAAGTGCTAGAGATCCATTTATATTATGTTCGAAATTGACTTTCGTTCATTGCACAATCTGCAACGACACAATACATAAGCTTGAATGAATGAAAATGAAAATTCTGTAGCAACTATTTCTCACTATTAGTATTTAAAACTAAAAATGCATTCATTTCCATTTGTTGTGACAGAATTAAGTTCACAGGGCGACTCACCTCATATACTTCCTCCTAAGAAGAGATGGCAGTCTTCATTAAGCCGACCAAGCCAACAAGCTGTGGGGGGTAAGTAACTTTCTTTTTTCAAGATACTCCTCACAGATACGTTATACAGAAAAAAAATTGTTGCACATACCTAAAGAAGTAACTTAAATTTCTCTAAAAGTTACTATAAATTGTGCACCGCAATCACTTAGTTTTGGTAAGTTACAAAGAAAAAGGTCCATCTGTTTTGTTAAAAATTTGAATTTTTAGATTGAAAATACCTATTTTTTGGTTGAAAATTAATCTTTTTGGGTCCAAAGTGCAACTGTTTAATTGAGAAATAATCAGAATTTTTGCTGCGCATCAGAGTTCGTTGGCAGATATGGATGCAACGTATAGGTGTCTGGCACTTGCAGCTGCGTAGTATAGTTACACGGCACTTATAGCTGCACAGTGAGGTGGGGGGGGGTACTTTTAGATGCACAGTACAGTAACATAGCACTAAAGTCTGTGCAGTGAAATTCCATGGTACTGATGATTGCGCAGTTGTTACAAACTGGTGGACGAAATTTCAAAAATTCAAAAATTTTCCTCAAATTTTGGAAATATCTATAATTTTGTAGATTTCCATGAAACTTATTACCAGCAAAGTTTTCGGAATAAATAACACCAATTTGATGCGAAAATTTGAATCGCATCAAAAGTCTCCCTTGTTATGAAATTCACGGAAATTACCAATTGTATACAATTATCAAAATTTTAAGTCAACTTTCTGCTTTCTGTAACTCGATAAACCCCTCGCAGTCGACTTTTATGTAAATCCACAAATTCAATAACATTTTCCAAAATTAAGGCAACTTTTAGAATCGTCGAGCTGTCGTATCCTTTTGGTTATGAGAGGCGATCAATGTGTCCAACTTTCTTAATCATTTAGGGACATCGCGTTGGCTGGCAGGTGGCGGCAATGATTCACTCTTCATATCCCCTTTTATGAGACGCTGCCAGGTTGTCAGACCGCCCATGTGAGGACGGAAGAGGAGAGAAGATGATCCGAAGGCCTAGGCGGGGAGGCCCACGGGCAAGCTAGCCTACTCGGAAGGAGTCAGCTGGTGAACTATCAGTCCTGCCATGACCTCTTTCATTTACAGATCGAAAGACAGAAGCATGAGCCGAGGGAAATTAGAATGCGGAGAAAAGCAGTGGCGCTTTGCGGTAGGGGAGCCCAGGAGAAAAGGGGGAACGTGTCCGGGGATCCCACTGCTACGGGAAAAAGGAGATCGTCACCCGAAGTAGGGCTAACAGCGGTGGTACCTTGGCGGGCTGGGGTGACGGCGACGGAGAAGTCGGTGGTCCCGGTCGTGAGATATTTTTCTGAATGAACAGAGGATGAGCTTCGTTGAGGTGAAGGCGTATTGCTCGGCGTTGGAGGCAGAGAGGAACTTGGGTATAGGAGCTAGGTGAGGGTCGGAACTGTATTCCGGCTCGGTTTGCTGTAGTTCTTATGTCCGGCAGGCCTGCCAGTTCCGGTTATTTTGTTTCGCGCGCGCATTTTATTCTTCCCCTGTCATCAAGAGGTTTGATTCAGAAAAAATATAGCCCGCGAAATAACGTGCGACCGAGAACGCGAGATAATTGCTGAGAGTAACGAGGGAAAAAGTGGTGCCTCGAAAGTTTATTCTTGAATATTATTTCCCTTAATGGGCGTCGTAAGTTTCTCTTACCTCCCGAGCCGGGGGGCCAGCCTCTGCAGAGGAGGGCCTCGCGTCACTCGACATATGAGAAAATAAAGAAAAATGAACCTCCTTCGAGAGGCAGAGGGCCAAGTCCCAGTAGAGAAGCGGCCTGATATATCCTGAAACAGGTTTGACCCCGTAAACAGAGGGCCAAGTTTAATAGGGAAGCGGCCTCGTATTTGAAGGAATTACTTGTTTTTTTTCTTCGTCGTGGTTTTTGTCTGCTCCACTGGTTTACTATTAGCCCGTCCGAAGAAACGTACGCTACGCGATCTGCCACACTGTCACGGAGAAGAAAGAACGTTGACACTGGTATAAACGGAACTGAAGGAGAATGAAGATAGTCCGGAAAAGGATTTATTGATTCGAGAGGTTACAGGAACTGTCAATTAGAGCAATAGCACATCGGCCGGGTTTAGGAACGTTAATCACCGCGAATATTAGCGCACAGTGGAGTTAGAGTAAACATCATTATGAGTTTATTCAGGTTGAGGAGACAGAAAGGAACGCTAGCAGTCGATTTCCCAAAACAAGAAGTGCGATATTTTCTAGAACTTTGCTTTTCAGACAGCAGTATCCGTTGCATAATCGAGGCCTGACATCATTCTCCACGACTTCGAGATACGAACTATATTCGTAATCGAATTCTCGGCTGCGGCCGACTACAACATCACTGCTAAGGAGAAGGAAAAGGAGGAGAGGTATCAAGACCTTAAAAGGGAGCTGCAATGTCTGTACTCAAAATATTTGGTTAAAGTCATTGCTTTGTGATCGGTGCTCTCAGAGGTGCGAAACTATCTTTGGTTTGTAACCTTAAAGCCATACCCACGTGCCGAAAAGATGCCGAGAGACTTGCGAGATGGATGCAGAAAACTGTCATCCTCGGGTTGCTTCATTTCCTCAAGATACACGAGGGGTTCGCTGGCCTTTCGTTGTGATTTTGTCATGCCCTGTGGCCACCCATTTCAGGTTCGTGAGTCGTGGCCATAAGTGTGATTTACCGCGGTTCTACTCGGTCTTGCATAGTTTCACCGCTAAAAAAAATGTTTGATCTTTGTTGTGTTTAAAACCAAAACCGTTTGTCAAAAAACGCTAGTTAACAAACTCGATCTTTCTCTTTGGTCCACAAGAACGTGTGCCAAAGCGCAACCAAATACGATAATTTTTTTCAAAAGTTATTCGGTATACAGACTCGAAACGTGGAGATTTAAAGAAATCTGCGATAGTCAGTTCTCATATAAAACTAATATATTCTCATTATTATGATAATGTAATCAATGAATGTCAAATATGATTACTTGTTTAATGTTTTTTAAGTTGCTGATTTTAAGCACATACAACATTTTTTTGAAAATTGGATGCGGCAAAGCTGCAGAGAATTTATCTCTCAAGAAAATAAACTTCTAGGTATTTATTGAAATCCTATTATTTTAGCGATATGAAAGACACATAAAAGCGATAAGAATAAAAAATAAACACGGTAAGAGTAAAGCGATAATAATGAAAAATTTCAATAAAACGAGAAGAATTAAAAGTGTGGTCAAAGAGTCAAGTTTTTCAATAAATAATATTTTGGTATGTTTTAAACGTTTTCATGAAGGATAACCTTTTATCTTTTCAAAACTACCATCAATAATGACAACAACCTTAAAACTGGAAATTTGTGATAAGCTGGACTTATTTTGCTCTACAGTACCTAGTGAAACCTATCCATGTAGTTTTTATATCTACATGATTCTAAACACAATTTTTGTTTGTCTTTGAAACTTACTATGCACCTTGAGAAAGATGTCCACAATCTTTTTAAATAATTTGAAAAATTTTCGTTTGAGATTCAGACTTGTTATCATAACGCTATTCGATCTCAAAAGGATAAGCTTAACATTAATAATTCGTAGTTTTTCCGAACTTCAGAACCAGAAGGTACATTGAGTTAAAATGGAAACGGTTATTTCTCTGTGTTAGTCCGAATCTATCAGGGATCCATTGAAAAAATGAGGTTCGAAACGACAAACTGAAATACTTTCTCTATCATAAATGATGAGAATTTAAAAAATATCTTTCTACTCTGCAAATGCAGAACTTTTCACAAATTGGAAATTATTCCGCATCGGCATAAAAAATGTCGCCATGCCAAAACATTAAAGACCTGCCTTCCCAAACTTGGCCGAATCAGATTCGAATTCTATCTCTGTCGTACTGGCAAAATCATGGATCTTATCGAATCATCTTAATTTTTCTTGCACATATTCTGGACGTCAAACGATAACAAATTGACTAAAATGTCACATAAGAAACCGAAAAATTTCGGATTGATTCTGGATCTGGCCAAATTTTTCCAGAAAGCGCATGTTTACCGAAATTTCAGGCGGATGATCCTAAACTTAATCCTGATTGTATGCATTACGTTTTCTAATTTAAGAGACTAAATAAAACTTAACCGGGATCCTTGGCAAATATTTTTTCCTGAATATTGCGGGTCCCGGATTCAATACATTTCTTAGGGAAATCTTTTATTACTATCCTCTCAGGCTTTCCTCACAATTTTGCTACTAGAAGTTCAATATAGATTGATATACTTGAAAATAATTAATACATTGTTTCTTTCTTTCAGAGTTAAGTTTACAGCACGGTTGTCCTTCTGATGGCGCCGCTATTTATGGTATTCCTCGTAGCGGCTCATCATCTGCTTCTGACGTACTACATTCTCCTGCCAAGTATCTTTCTCCTGTCCAGTCGGTTCTCCCTGTCAGGTCCCGTTCTCCTTCTACCGAGCTTTCCCTCCGTGTCAGGTGCAGGTCTCCTCCTGCCCAATCGCCACCTATCAGGCTTCCTTTTTCGAACGTACTTAGATATGGACTGGACCAACTTCCATTAATACGGCTTACTTCCACTAAAAATCCGAACAGGCAATTCAAACTTCGAAGATATACCTTTCCTGTGAATAAGCTAATTAAAATACTTATAAAAGGAAGTCGCTATAGGCCCATGCCAAACCAAGAAAAAATTGTATTATTAACGTTTGATGGTGACGTCTTTGCAACATGGGACAGTAATAACTATTGTTTTGAGGGGATATATACATACGTCTATAATCGCGGTAATTTAAGGGCAAAAATAAACATAGAAAGCGGCAGGGTGACCCCATTGACCGATAATGAAATCCGGGAATCTCCAGTAGGCGCCCGACGCAAAATCTACGAATCTTTTTCAGCAGAGCTTATAAACTACAATTTTCTACACTAGTAATTCAGTTACAAAAAAATATTTAAATCCAAAAAACATAAAACTTTTTGTGATCCAAAGATGCCTTGAAATGTTGTAAATAACTTGCAATATTACAAAGAATAATAAAAAGTGAATGTATTATACTTACTAAGGCTTCAATCTTTTTCCGATGCCCCAGCCATCCTTTTTCGTAAACAAATATAAATAGTTCCGGTTCATATCCGCACACAAATTTTTGTTAAAAAAAATTGTCATTATACAAATGAACGAATTTTTAGAAGTTATGATTTCTTTAGCTAATAATAACAATGAAATAATTTGTCTAACTAATATTATAATTATTGGAGTAATACGTGTTTCAGTTTAACATTTCCAAATACTGTTTTGTTTTCAAATAATACTCGTGAATTTTTAAATAAATTCTAAATGTCTAAACAATTCGCTATTTTTCGAAAGATTGAAATACTTTTATGTAGTTGCAATTGTAATTGTTTCAAAAATTTATTTTATTTTACACATTTTATGTGTTTGTTATCGGTAGAGAGGAAAAAATGCATTTTTTCCGTTTTTCTACAGATTTAATTTATGGAACGCTCTTCATCATTTTTTTTTTAATTTCAATGATGTTTCATCATTTAAGTGTAATATTATAAAACAAAGATAAAACATTTCTTCTACTTTTTCTGGGTAAAATACACACTTCAACAAACGCGTAATAGTTTATTAATTGTAAACTTATTTAGACAAATTAATTGATTGTTAACATTGATTAAAGAAGTCATAACGCATAGAAAATACGTTCGTCCCGCGTGGAAATGGTCACCATGGGACAAAACACAAGTACCATGGCTTGTGTCCGAATCCCATGGTCCCACCTTGGGAAATTACGAAATGCATTGAAAAAAAAGTTTTAAGTCAATTTTATGACGAATGTTTTCAATTATATGGCTGTATGTCAGGCCAGCTTTTTCGAAGGTGGGTCCAGATACCGAAATGATAAATATCGACCAATTTCGTGTGTCGACCATTGTTCCAACATATTCTAGCCAGGGATCGGAACCTTTTAGGTTGGACTCGAGGTTTAAAGGCTCCTTAAGAGTTGGGGTCCGCATTGGACCCTTCAATTTCTTAAGAATCCACGTCCAGACCCGATCCTTTAAAATTCTTAAGGCTCCTGATCCAAACCCATTACCATCATTACCATCTTTGATGATAATACAGATTCCTCCTTGGACATCTTAAAAAAGTCACTTTATAACAAAATTGTTGAATTTTCTGAGACAAAAAAATAAGTAAATAAAGAAAATAAAGTGTTTACAACAAAAAAATATTTCAGCAAATACATATTCAACCAAAGACATGAATTTTCAACTAAAATAGGTAAATTTTCAGTTTAAGAACTAAACTTCCGACCGAAAGATGATATTCTATGCAAGCACATTCATTTTCTACAAAAAAGGACGAATGCTTATCAAAATGCATAAATCTTCCACCCAATAGTTGCATTTTTTAACCAAAGATTCTAATTTTCAAGTAGTTCCGGTACAGGACACCAATCGGAATTGGAGTACTCCGCGTCTCAACTCACTAGTGGAGATCTCTGAAATTCAAGTCCACTTTGAAGACAGAGGCAAATTTTCTACTAAGATGCCTGAATTTTTGACCCAAAAAGAACCTTCAATAAAAAAAGTTTAATTTTCAACCAAAAATGATGACTTTTCAACAAAATTGTTGAATTTTCAAATAAATAATCAAATTTGTAACTAAAAAGTAATCTTCGTGAAGGAGCAATTGCAAAACAAAAACGAAATATAAACACAAGGCAATAAATTACTAAAAAAAAATATTATACGAGGGTTACCGAAAAATTCATTTTGAAAATTCCCTAATTTTTCCCTGACCAATTTTTTATTTTCCCTGAACATTAATATTCAAAGACCAGAATCTTAAACTTGTAACATTTTTGACCTAGAATCTTCTATAAGCGGCAAAACAATTTTAAATTTATTCTGCTTGACAGTTATTTTAAGTTATAGGAATTCCTTGACTTCTGCAAGATTCTTTTTCTAAAGACCTGACTTTTTTTAAACCAATATTTCCCTGACTTTTTTCAAATTTTTGTTTGCTAGGTTCATGTTTCACTCACCAGGTTACTTTAACGTCTAAAGTTCAATTTATATTGAATTTCTGTACAATTACTACAAGCTATTTGTTTCATTTTAGAATTCTGGAAAATTACGCACGCGATTAATTAACAACCGTATCATTTCAAAGAGAACTATCTTGTTTATACTATTTTTATAATACCTATACTTTAGTAAAAGATGGATGCTTTCACTTAGAATTATTTATTTTTCAAGCCATTTGTGTTTGAATATTTTTAAAATTATAAATTAGACATTTTAAAAGTAGCAGTAAATGATTTAATGATTCTAGTGTGTGAAATATGTGTAAAAACATTCTTTTTTTTTATAATATTAATATTATTATGAATGCCAAGTTTTTTTACGTGTATGTTTGTGTGTATCTTATCTCTATCCACTAATTTTTACAATCTTTTATTTACTGATCCACACGTCAGGCTTGCGTAATAGGTGTTTGTTATTGAAATATTGGTAGGCACATACTGTTTGAGCAAATTCAAATTAAAGTTAGCAAACTTGAGGTAAAAAAATGAGAATATTACTTTCAATAATGATTTTTAATTGATATTGGTTCTGGATCATTTCAACCCCCGGCATGTCACATTATCGGCATCTATCATTCAGAGAAATGTAATATTTACCAAAAAGTAAGCAAAAAATAGTGGAGTGACTTAAACTCTTTCTGTGACCAATCACAGAGGTATCGTTTCAGCCTATACGTAATGATAGAAAGCGGTAGAGGTGTAACCCACATAATTGGTCCACGTCCAAGAAAAAATTATTATCTAATTTTATTGAAAAGCACATACTTTTTCTCGTAATATTTTTTACCTTTGAATCTTACTTGTTGAGGTAACCAGTTTTCCTTCCCTGGACTGATTTATGAAATGTAAATATGAATATTCTATAACGACCGGCTGGGATATTATACATGAGGTAATGCTTATCTGATACATCGAATGAACCAATATAATGAGCTCTAGTTACACTGTGACAGCAATTCTTTAACAACGCAGTAACCAGTGATTCCCCTAATTGAAAGAGATGTGGATAATGTATACTCTGGTCGTTACCTTGATGGTCATCCTTAATTCAATGAGTAATTATCAAACTCTACTATACCAATAATTTTAAAAGCGCTTTTGAGATTTCCGCGAACAACAATTTGCCCGACGCGACGAAATCCGCATTCTATCCCAATTGATACTATTTTCCAAACTATATTTTAGTTTGTCTGAAATTAATATGAATTAGATCTTAATTCGTTTCGATGGAATTCAGAATTTGTGTTTTATACACTAAAATGTGAAAAAAAATTCTATTGATACGAAATTTGTCCGAATTTTAGAACTAGAAAGTGCATTGAGTTAAAGTAGAAGTAAAAAATTTTTCCCCCTCAGTCCGAATCATGAGCACAGAAAAAGTTAAATGAAGGGTTCTTAGGTAAAATATCAGCTAAATATTGTTGGATAGTGAAAATCGTCTAAAGAACTGTGTAATCGTTCCCAAATCTCTTGACGCATTTCAAAATCTTTAAAATAATTTGAAATATCTTTAAATCGTTCAAAATTTCAAAAGTTGAGTAGCCATCTACTCGGGTCATGATATCGGATCAAATTTTATATAGTTGAACAATAAAATATGAGAAACTATAATGATTCTTCTGAAAGTATACTTTCAGATATTAGGGCTGAGAACCTATTCAGAGTTGCTGAATCAAAAGTCATTTAAAATTAAATAAAGTGGTGATTACTTTATTTAATTCGAGAGGGAAGATCTCGTTGTTTGATAACAGAGGAGGTTTGTCCAGGGTATCCAGGGTGACGTGGCGGCGACGGCGAATAACGCCGATACGGGAGTGAGCCTCTTTATAACAGGACCTGCTTCAAGGAGGGGTGAGGGTGGTCGAGGGTATCTAGAGGGACTTTGCGGTTCGTTGCGATGGCGGCGATGGTTACCGGTACGGGAGTTATCCTCTCCATAACGGGGATCGAGTGAGACGCTGCTGTGAAGGCGGCATCCAAGCGCGAGAAGGTGAGGTACACGAATGAGATAGGCGAGGAAAGGTAAAAAAATTGCGTTTATTTAAGAAGCGTCGAAGTATACACTACGGGAACTCGGGGAGAAGAGTCTCTCGGTCTGAAAACGCGCTATTACTAACAAAATATCTCACGATTATTTTACCGAGGCACCGCCGAATCTGCGAAGTTCGTGAAAAAATTAGGGCGAACCAAATCCAATCCAGCCAAGTATCTCAATCGCTGTAAAATGTTGAAGATTGTCTCGATATTCAATCCACCGATTCTGATTCTATATTGGAAGATGATCATCCCAAGAAAACCTTGAGAGTTACGGCAATTGGGCCAAGATCTTACAACAGGCACGCGAGCTAGACTGTGTGAATTTCCGAATTATTGCAAGTTGCGCTTCATCGGAAGTCGAACTAAATACCTTAGCTCGTCAGGTGTACAATAATAAGTAGCAACGAAGAAATCCTTACACTCCTGATCCACAGCTGTCAACATAATTTTAGGGGAGATCTCCTGTGCACCAAAAATTTCTGAAGATCGAAAGTCACGGCTTCCTGCAAAGAGATATGCATTCCAACGGCTGTGATACATTCGCAGCTAGAAGCTGCCGGTGAATTTCCTATAGTTTTTCCTGATAAGTCCTAACCAAAATAGATCTCCTGAGCAACAGGAGCGGTAGCAGTTGATTTACGAATATTATGTAGGAGTAAATATGAATAGGCATCTGCTCCTATGATCACCTCGATCAACCTATTGCTACTGAAGTCTGCTCCCGCTAGACGCAATCTAAAATGCGAGGTACTTCTCCAGTATCCCTTGGAAAATGTGGGCGATATGGAGATATACGCGAAAGCACAAGCGCATCTATGCGATATTTGAAATCGGATTTGAAGCATGGTGACTAAATGCATAAGAAGGCACCGTTTGTCATAGATGTCGGTTTTCTACCTACAGTTAGAAGGTCTAAATTACAACTCGACCGAAACAGCCTGAGTCGTTGTGCTAGAGATTCTGAAACACGCGAAACTTTAGAACCGATATCATGGAGAGCGTGCACTAACTCAGAAGAACCATTCCTTGATGTGAATAGTAGAATAGCTGTTGGTAACAGATGCTTAGACCAAAGTCAAGTCACGTGATGTGCAAACAGATAATGTGTCGTCGATGACTGCGATTTCTCTTCTTCGTTTGTTGATGATTCTGTAATATGGTTAATTGTGGATGTGTCACTTTCTCAACGACGAACACTCGTTTTCTAAATGCTAACGCAGACAATTGTAGCATAGTTTCTTCTTCAGAGCCAGCTCCTTCCGTTGGACTACATTAAGGGCCGATTCCACCATCTCTGATTAAATCCATGGTTAACTAATCATGATTATTTTTTAATCAACGAATTAATCGTGATTAACTTGTGAAACGTTCCACCATGAATTTTTAACCCATGGTTAACTAACCGTATACCCTGTTCGCAAAAAATTCTAGTTTCTGCGTATTTTTGTTGTAGCGGCGATTTTGATTGGCTGAGTCACGAAACTTGTGTTCGCGCGCCATCTCTGGCACGCCAAACCAAATAAATAGTACTCTGACGTCACAAATTACGCGTTCTTTACTTGTTTTGCTGAAGCGTCTCCAAAATAACGTTTATCAAATTAATTAAGCGAAGCTGTATTTTCTAAAGCAAAAAGAAAAGGAAAAATAATATTTTGAGAACATATTTCATTTTGAGCCATATACAGGGTGTTTTTTTTAACTTGAGACATCGAAATATCTCAAGAAATACGCATCCTGTGAAAAAATATCCTGAATAAAAACTTTTTATTTTCGAGGGGGAAAAGCGACTTTGAACAAATTTACCCCGCCCCAACCCCTCAGGAGGCAGGGAGGGGGGCAACTTTGTAATTTCAAATGGGAATCCCAATTTTTTATCGCAGATTCAGATTCTCCTTCATGAAATACATAAGTTTTATTTGAAGAATTTTTTTCGATTCGCCAAAAAAAAAAACCTACTCCCATGTCTCCTGGGGCACCCCCCCCCCCAGGCAAATTCAAGGTGGGGTAAATTTTGTTCAAAGTCGGTTTTCCCCTTCGAAACTAAAGAGTTATCTTCATCGATATTTTTTTTACAGGATGCGTATGATTTTTAGATATTTCGTTGTCTCAAGTTAAAAAAAACACCCTGTATACTGTCGCACTGTACATTAACTAAACTTTGAGGTTACGTTGAGACTGGTTAATCGCTGGTTAAGTCGGTAAACGTCCAAAAATGGCCGATTAAGTTAAACAGCGATTAGACTACTTTAATCATGGTTTAAATGATGGTGGAACGCAATGTACGGATTAAATAAAGTTAATCAAGAATTAAAATTTAATCACGGTTGGTGGAATCGGCCCTTAATGTTTGAAATTATAGGCATAGTAGTGACATGTAATGTAGCTACTGAGCTCTTTGTTGAACCACGATAAGACCTGTTTCATTTCAATGCGTGATAGTTTGCGGATGACCTCTGTTGCTGAGAAATGTACGCAAGGATTAGCAATAAGGAGACTCAGTTAAATTGCCATGTGACGTTTCCTATTCACAAGGAAAAATAATCAATATGTGATAATTAATTGGAATTCGCTTATTCTCATATGGATCAACCAACACCTTTCATGCGCGCTTGTAATTCTCATTTCTGACAAGAATGTCTTTTGAATTAATAAGCCGGCTAACCAGATATTTTTGTCTTTAACTGGGGCAATTTTACGACATCCCCGATTTCCGAATTTCCATCAATTAACGATTTTAACAAATCGAATAACTTCGATTACTCAGTGCAATTACCTGAAAATGTCGGCATAGTTATTTTCGGAAAAGATTTAGTTGAAGTAGAAGTAGTACAAGGGGTGCCATTAATTAATGACTCATTTTCATCACGGGATAAAAGTGCATCGAAGGCATCTAGGTACAATCCCTTAGAGGTTTGGTACCACTCCTCAACTTGTGATTACAAGTCATCCTTGAAGTATGGCTTGAGAAGACTATTTTCCGCCTATTGTGTTGTCGTTTTGACGGTAATGCAAAAAACAAAAGAAAACTACATAAAACACTTACGAAATAATCAATGTATTGAGACGGCGTCTCAAAAATTTAATTATATCAAAAGTCGATGATTCTCTCAGTTTTCACTAGCCCTTGGAATTATCTGTTTGCGATGCACTCAATTTTAAAACTGCAATTCTCAATGTTCACAATTCACTCCGAATATTACCGGGAGCAACACTTTAAGTAAACACTGTGTTATTCTCACAATTTCAATCACATAGAATTGGGCAATTAATTCTGAATAATTATCATTTACGATATAAGAAAGGAGTTGAAAGAAATAAGTTGATACATGAATTGAAATCAACTAATAATGCTCCCCTCAGAGCCGTCTTTATTCCAAAAATAATTACTGGGGTATCAATAATTATATAGTCCGCCCTGATTCACGGAATGAAGAATCATTGCCTTCCGTGTGCGTTTTTGCGACGATAACTCCGATGTTCAATAACTCACACACAGTCAGCAAGCCTACTTGTCCAAATATAATAGACTGCAAATATAGTGAATCATATGGAAGAGAAACTGGTTATAAAATTAGAATCTATATTCATAAAAGCATAAAATGAAAAGCGCTTGCGAACAGATAGAACAATACACAATTAAATAAATATATGATAGATGCAACATTAACTGGAATAAAAAACATAATGAGCAAATAAATTAGTAAATTCCAAACAGTTTTTAAAAATTAGATGAGGCCAAGTTGTAGCGAATTTTAATCTCAAGAAAATCAACTTCTAGGTAATAATTAAAGTTTTATCATTTCAGCGATAAGAAGAACACATAAAAAAGATAAGAATAGAAAATAAAAACGATTACTACATGATTGATAAACATATACGCAATATTTCTAAATTATTAAAAAAAAACTTTTAAGATTCAAATTTTTATCGACGAACTATTCGAAAGAATCGCTTTATTTTTCTTACGATAGCCTCGGTCGAGGTAATAAAACTTCGTTTCTTGGACTTAAAAATGAAATATAAAGATGAATATTTAAGGGGGACAAGCTTGACTAAAAATAATGAGACAGTAATTCAGATATCATGTATAAACTCTAAGAAAACACCAGAACTTATATTAGATACATTGCTAACGAAATTCCTCAATAA
>CAKNWW010350600.1:0-17585 GCA_932074435.1 Andricus kollari | reverse complement strand
AAAAAAAACTCAAACAGGTTTTCGAACTGAATTTTCAGAAAAAATTGTTGAAAAAAATTTTAAAGATAAATTTCAAACACATTTTCAAAAAAAATGTTGAAATTATTTCGAAAATTTGTTAGAATGTGCAGACAACTTTTGCACATTAGAAAAAATTTCTGATTATTTTGACCCGCTAAGTCTGCCAAACCCAGATTTAAGCCTTTATAATAATGTACTTTAATTAATAGAATAATTAGACACAAATTAGTGGAAAAAATCAATAGTCTAGATCAAACAGCTTTCCCACGTTATAAAGTACATCCTGGTACATATATCTAAGAAAACTGATAACAATTATTGCATAATTGAGAACTTCAATTCACTCGCATCTCGGAAAGCAAAATTGAAATCTATTTGCAAATCGCCCATATAAACTCATATAATCAGCAGAGAATCGATTTTATTATTCACCCCTACGAAATACAAGTTTATCAAAATTTTTATTTAGGTTCACATAGGAAAAGTTCAATCTTTTCTGGGGTTTTAAAAATGAAAAAAATATATCAGCTCCAAAAATTATGACTAATTTTTTCAGCGAAGAAATATTTTCTTATGTTCAAAATGTTCTTCCAAAACATTGAAAAAATTCAGATCATTAAGAATGAAAGGTTTAAGTTTACAAATTTAGAGACTCGTCATTTTTAATGATCTGATCTTCTCAAATTTTTCGGAAGTACATTTTAAACTTGAGAAAACTTTTCTATGCTAACATGTATGGTTTTTCCAAAACTGCCATTGAAAAATTATTTTCTTTTGTTTCAACCTCGCCTAACGGCAAGATATTAATTAGTATTAAAAAATGTTAAAAGATTTTACAGCAATTTTAAGATTTCACATAGAATTCGAAGATTTTGCTAAAATTTCAAAAGATTCCAAAGTATTTCACAGAAATTTCAAGATTGCACATTGATTTTGCATACTTTAAAAGAATTCATGGAATACACAAACCAAATATATCCAGGATTCCACAAACTTTTCAAATATTTCAATATGCGTTTAATTCTTAAAACTACAGATACCCTGAAAATATACCGATCTTTCTACATTTCTGTTTCATATATTCTGTTGTTGTAGTTGGCAAAATAAATGATTAATAAAACAAAGCAAAATACTAATAGAGTGAAGTTAAATCTTCGAAAAAATCGTAACATAGTCGTGTTTGATAATACATTATCAGTAATGGACAAAAGAGTATAATATTTAATCAGATTTAAACTTTAACTATCCATTACAGAACGCTAATTAGCATTAGCACGTCAGAGTGGCAAAATAACGCTTCCGCGAGATGTCCGCTCTGCTAGCGCACATATGTCGCATTCCTCGGAAAAATCGAGGCGAGGAACTAGAAAGGACGCCACGAGACGAGGAAAAATAAGACGTGGTAAAACGGGACGTGGCATGCGAGACATCAGGTATGTCTTGTCTCGTCCCGCTCGTACCTCGGGATTTCTCGCTCGGCGGCAAGACTACTATGACGTCATAATTGTGGACGACATAAATATACAAATGGCCATTATATGATTATAAACTGAAAAAGGCGACTTTATGTTAAGCCCACACGCCTGAGAGATGGCTGTGTTCATGCATGTATTATATAATTTATAGCAAAAATGATAGATATATTATATTAGTATATTCACCAATAGAATTCAAGATGACTGCCACAGTGAACACGAAAGTATAGACCATCCTCATTTTCGCAATGTAGAGGAAAAACTGATTAATGCTTCAGTGAATAAGTGGGTTAACAAATGTGACAGAATAATATTCTATTGCATCATCAGAGTACAAATATATACGTAACTAGTCGTTATCTCACATACATGGAAGGTGACGGCGATATTAGTTTCAAGATTGTCCTTCGGAGATATAATTATTAAATTTTCAGTTTAGAGGTATTGTTTTTAATTGGTTATAAACTATGCAAAAAGAATTGTTAAAATGAAAAGTTCCTTGAATTATTTAAAACCAAAGAGAAAAGTCAAGGTGAAATAAAGAAAAGACAATAACATGATAAAATACGTGTGCTTTATTTTGTACTCTCCAAATGAAATCAAATATTTTAACCAAAAAATAATAAAATCTTACAATTTTCAAAATAAGTGCAATAAGTGTGAGTAGAGGACAATGATCTACTGCATTACATAAGATTTGAAAAGATGCTTACCTTAGTTTACTTTTCAAATAGAACTACTATAGATTTAACTCTAGTGAAAATCCTGTTTAAACATAAAAAATGGATTTTTTTTTTCAATTGCGCGCATCATGTAAACATATTGAAAAGGAAAATCTATCAGAAAGTTAGTTTTTGCTAGGATCGTGTGACTTTTTCAACTTAATTGGAAAAAATCCATTTCTTGAAGGTTAAAGTTGAAATACATTAATTATATTAATTGAAGATCGACGCGTTTGGTTGAAAATCAATCATTTTCAGTTGAAGTTTTTAAAATTTTATTCTCAATTTATATATTTTGTTTTAAATTCTCTTTTTTTGATAGTAACCTAATGTTTTTTATTGAAAATTCGAAAAAAGGCTCAAAATTTTAACTACTTTGTTGCAATTTTATTTTATCAATTGTGTAGAAAATTCTAGTTCCTTCCAATCTCTGACACCATGTGTGTCGATAACTATTTAATATGATTTTATATAGAACTGATTCCCTAACATTCGGTATGGACAGTTTTTTTTCAGTTCGATATCGTTGAGACGCACATTTCTAATGGCAAATTGTCTTTACAAACTCATCATCGGATAAAAAGCAATATGTGCTTATTGTTCGCTTTGAGATAAGAATGAACCATGTGAGTAGATAAATAAATCAAATAATATTTAGAGGTAGCTCATCGCTAGTTTGTCTATTTGAAAAGAAAATTCAATTTTTCTCGAAAACGGCACAGCAAAATGCAAAACTATACACAGTAAAAAACATGCGTCTAACTGAAGTGCGTATTCTTTATTCACATGGTTTTTTCACTTATACAAGCTTATGGAGATATATGAAGAAAATTGTTATAAAGAAGCGTTATACGTCTACTCCTCTTACTGAGAGGTATCCAATACATTTAAATTATTTTTATGTACTTAAAAAAAATTATACAAACCAACTTTAAAAAAAGAATTCATTATAAATGTTTACAAGAATCGCTTCCGAAAAATCTGAGCGATTCGCACTCGATAATGATTTTTCCCTAATGACATCTGATTGAACATTTGTAACTTGTAACTTTGTAATTTGTAAAACTTGCCCTCGAATTTTTGACTTGGCTGGCCCAGTTTTCGATTCTTTACCTAAGTCCTCTAATTGCTCAATGGTTTTTTAAAGTATATTTTGTATTTGATGCCAAGGCTTTCGTAAGTTCTGCGTAATTCCCGTTCTAAGTTTTTCCTAGCGTAGAGCTTAGTAAAGAGTTTTTTAATTTCTGTTAGGCAAGAGTGGATGTCTTGTGATCTCTTCTGATTGCAAAATTAAATTTTTTTCCTCATTTCCTCAGAAAATCTTTCGTCGATATAAGCGTTTTCAAAATCTTCGAAAAAATCGGGTTATGTTGTCCAAGAATTTGTATTTATTGAACGCCAATCTCTAGCATTTTCATTTAATAATGCGTATAAATTTTCTAGAATGACGCGGGCGTTTATTCTACATCCCCTTTTAAATCTCTTCAATTCTTCGAGAAAATGCGCGGGACTATCGTCTTTATCATTTCGGAATTTTATTGGCCGATTACTCATGATTTTGAAAGGCGTTTGTATCAAGCCGAAAGGAAAATACGTAGCTGGAATTGTTTTATTATTTAATTGATCTTTGGATTCGTAATCTGTGTCTGGGTTATTTGTGTGAATTCTAGAACGTCTGTTTGACCTGTTAATTGTTGTCGAGAGTCTACGTGTTCTGTTTTGATTTGTTTCTGTCCTCTAAAGATTCCCTGTCATCGGAGTTTTGTAATTTGAAATTGTTATTTCTCAATCTGCTACTGCTGTTAATATTATTGGATGGAAGTTAACGAGGTTCTTGTGAGTTTTCTCTTGAATCAAATTGGACCGAATGTCTATAATGAAATTCATTTCTATTCTTCCCGATATTTAGTTCGATTATTTTCTTTCTATGCTCGAATGAGCTATTTCCCGGCGGCTCTAGTCTAATATATTTAAATTGTTCTCCCTTTTTCCCTTTCTTTGAAGAATCGTTCCTTTTGTTGATTCATAAATTCGTTAAACTCTACGCTAAAAAGACGTTTCGATTGGCCAATGTAAGCTTTCCCACAAACACAGGAAATTCTGTATATAACATTACATTGGTCCAAAGTATCAAGTCTGTCTTTCCCTAATTCAGAAAATTTTTCAAGTTCAGTATCAACTCTAAAGACAGTTTTAATACTATCAGTTCCATTTAGAAGTCTTTTAATTTTATGTGAAATTTGGCCTAGAAAGGATATTGATATAATTGTTTTTGAGTTTTGATTAGTATGGTCAATATTGATATTGTCGTTACTGTTGTTATTTTTTGCCTGTAGTTCAATTAGTTTTTTAAAAATTTGCTTATCAATCAAACGGATTGGATAGTTATTACCGAATAATAGTTTTTTAACTAGTTCAAAATGTTTTGAGTGAAAAGAAACGTCTGCTAAAAGAATGGCCGAATCAACAAGATTTTTGATAATACCAATTTTATGCTCTATGGGATGATTAGAAAAATAGTTCGAATATCTTCCTGAATAATTTTTTTTTGCGGAACCAGTTAGTTCTTATGAAATTGTTTTCATTAACATGGCGTACAGAATAGCTGAAATCGTCAAGTGATACCATATTGTGATTATCAGATACTTTTAAGTTTTTGATTTTTGATTTAAATACAATTGAGTTTTTTATGTCATAAGGATAAGATGGTAAGGAATCGGAAATAATTTAAATAAAAATCTTCATTAAGTAATAAGTAGGTGTGCCTATGAAAGATACAACTGTTCTGAGAGGACAATTTTGTCTATGTATTTTTGGAAATCCATATATTCTAGCAGTTTTAGTATTTACCGTAAGTAAATCTGCTCTTTTTGTGCTAGGATTTAGGAAACCACTTGTCCTCCAACCATCCACCATTTTGAAGGTATCAATTTGTAAAAAGTTTAAACGGTTATAATTAATTTTTTTATATGTTGTACAATCATTTCAGCTATTCTATCGGAAGTTGTTATGTAAGATTTATAATCAGAAGTATTTAATCAAATAAAATAGATTTGATCGTTTTACTTTTTAATTAGTATCACAACAAACTACAAATTGCAATCGAAAAAGAAGAAAAAATTCAATTGGATTTTTAAATTTAGAAATAATAATATCTAAGAACAATATTATAAAAACTAAAAAATAAAATATAAAATAAATATAATATAAAATAATAATAATAATATTAATTAATTAATTAATATAATTTATATAATATAAAATTATTAATCGTCGCAAAAAAGCTTATTTAGGAATATATTTCAACTTTTTTTCTGATCATCTCATTAGGCAGAAAATTGGAATTATCAAAAATCTTGTTTATTTGGCCATTCTTTTGACAGACGTTTATTTTCAGACAGAAAATTTAGAACTAGATAAAAAACTATTATTTCATAATAACTGTCCAATCCATTTGATTGATAAGCACATTGAAAAAAGACTAATTTAACTACAGGCGAAAAATAACAACAGTAACGACAATTCTCAATACTGACAATACTAATCAAATTTCAAAAACAATTATCTCAATATCCTTTCTAGGCCAAATTCCACATAACATTTAAAGACATCTAAATGAAACTGCAAGTATTAGAACTGTCTTTGGAGTTGATACTAAACTTGAAAAATTTGTTAAATTAGGGAAAGACAGACCTGATACTTTGGACTAATGTAATTTTATATACAGAATTTCCTGTGTTTGTGTAAAAGCTTACATTAGCCAATTAAAACATCCGCTACGAATCAGAGTTAAAGAACATAAGAATAACATCAGATTAGATGAAAAATATCATAAAGCTATAATCCAATACTTAACGCAAGAACACCGAGGTGAATCTAGTTTCATAAAATGGAATGAGGTCGACATTTTGCATATTGAACCCAATCGATATAAACGTGATTTTGCTGAGATCGTTTTTACTAAAGAAGAAATTGAAACTTGCATGAATTTAGTTACCGATTTAGATTATTTTATAACTTCTTATAATAACATTGTTGAATTTATAACTAAATAACAAATTCTCTAAATTCATTTCAAACATCAATACTACAAATTTCAATGATAACAAATATATAATTTGAAAAAAAACTGTCACAAAAATAGTACAAAAATAGTATATTTTCTCTTAATTCAAATGCATTACTTACTTACATTACTTATCATTACTTACTAAATTCAGTGCTTCAGTTATTCAACAGAAATCACATTTTATCATTAAGATTCAACAGTAACAGGGTGAAATTTGTTTGGCACAAGAAGAAGCACCAGGATTACGTTTGCCACTGGGATTTCATTCGGAATTTATGGAATCATAATTTGCAAAAGCTATAATAAAACTGTTTGGGAAGACTGGGTGATTTTTGCCTACTGGACAATACCTTATTTCATCTGCAGTCAAATTATCAACCGCTCCGCTTATTATATTTATTTTTATTCGCGAATTATTTTCATCTGTCCAATATATTCCATGAAGAGTCCCACTATAATCTAATATCGTAAAAGCGTAACCATTGGATGTTGTTAATACAATATATTCTTGTTTTGGCTTAAGCACATAGTTCATATGACCTATTCGCATTTGAATTAGTTTATAGGCAGGAAAAACGTATCTGCGAAATTCAAATCGCTGATTCTGGTTTGTGCAAGAAATAAGCCGAACATAGCCAAGTTGTTCTATTGCACATCCAAGTACTTGGACAGAAAGAGGCCTTTTCGGAGAGGGCATGGACGAGGCACGAAGAGAAGGCTCTTGAGCTGAAGTGCATTCAGGTGAATGTTGTCTGTGCGTAGAAGAAGAGCCATTGTTATATTCACTATTAGAATTCCATTGGGACTGTAGTGAATCGTAATTTGCAGAAGCTTTATTAAAACTTAGGGGCAAGATTGGGTGACGGCTGCCTACTGGACAATCTCGAATTTCATCTGGGGTCATAATATCAATTGCGCCGCTTATCATGTTGACTTTAATTCTCGATCTAGCTTTATTTGCCATCAGCAATGCACGAAGAAATCCGCTAGACTCTAATATTGCAAAAATGTCACCATTTGATGTTGATAATACAATATGTTCTTGATTTGGCATGGGAATATAGTGCAATCCTCCTGTTCGCATCCTAATTGGTGTACCAGCAGGAAAAACGTATCTTCGAAATTCGAATCGCAGGTTCAGATTTGTGCGGGGAATAAGCCGAATGTATCCAAGTTGTCCCAGTGCATATCCAAGAACCTTAGATGAAGGCGGCCACCCAGGAGGCGAACTGGCTTCGGCATGAAAAGGATGCTCCTGAGTAGAAGTCCGATCAGGTAAATGTTGTCTGTCAGAAGAAGAAGAACTAGGGTTACGTTCGCTATGAAGATTTTCTTTGGACCGTAGCGAATCGCTATTTGCTAAAGTTTTAATAACATTTTTGATGAATATTGGTTGACGTTTGCCCACTGGACAATCGCGTATTTCATCTGGGGTCAAATTGTCAATATTTCCGCTTATCATATTCACTTTAATTCTCGATTTAGCTTTATGTGTCCTATATATTCCACGAAGAATTCCGCTGTACTCTAATATTGCAAAAATATCACCATTGGATGCCGATACTACAATCTGTTCTTGTTTTGGCACGGGAACATAGGTATCTTCATCTGTTCGCAATCTAATTGGATAACCAGCATGAAAAACGTATCTTCGAAATTCGAATCGTAGATTCTGATTAGTGCGGGGAATAAGCCGAATGTATCCAAGTTGTCCAAGTGCATATCCAAGTATTTTAGGAGAAGGAGGTGACCTGACTTCGGCATGAAGAGGAGGCTCCAGAGAGGAAGTCCGTTCAGGTGAATGCCGTCCGTCAGGAGAAGAAGAACTATGGTTACGTTCGCTATTAGTATTCAATTGGGACAGTAGTGAATCGTTCTTTGCTGAAGTTTTAATGAAATTTTCGGGGAAGATTGGGTGCAATTTTCCCACTGGACAATCTCGTATTTCAGCTGGGGTCAAATTTTCAACTGAGCCGTTTATCATATTCACTTTAATTCTGGATTTACCTCTATGTGTCGTATATATTCCAAGAAGAATCCCGCTATACTCTAATATTGCAAAAATTTCACCATTGGATGCTGATAATACAATATGTTCTTGGTTTGGCACGGGAATAAAGGAATTGTGTTTTGCTCGTATTCTAATTGGATAACGAGCAGGAAAAACATATCTTCCAAATTCAAATCGTAGATTTTGATTTGTGCGGGGAATAAGCCAAATGTACCCAAGTTGTCCAAGTGCGTATCCAAGTACTTTAGGAGAAGCAGGCCTACCAGGAGGCGACCTGTCCCTGGAAGGAAGAGGATACTCCTTAGGAGCCTGAAGTATGCGACGAGAAGGAGAAGAGCAATAGGGAACCGGGCAAGGAGTATCAAGAATATCTCTGCTTGACTGCCAACTTGATTCTGCGAAAAGAAAATGATTGAGGCTCACTATGTTTGTATTTAACACAAGTCATTGTAATTTTTTAATGTTCTAGTATCTTGGCTGGAACTGCATCTTTATTGTTTGAAAATGCATTCAGTGTGATAGTGCAACTATCCTCGAATAAATTCGTCTTTGTAGGTTGAAAATTCAACTATTTCGTTAAAAATTCTATGGTATTTCTAAAAAGTAATTTCCTTTTTGTAAGCTTACGTTAGTAGTATATTATGCGCAAAGGGGAAGAAAAGAGACATTATTGATACATTTATGTTTGCAGTGAGAGCCGACCTGAAGGGCCGCTTTTCAGTTCGGTGGTATTGAATGGCCATTATATCTATGACGTCTTGATGCAGTCCGAGATAAGGAATACCGAGCTTGACTCGCTTTCCATTCCTCGGTTCCGTCTCGTTTACTCGGGCCGTTTCCTCGGTCTCGAAATATCATTACATATTATACTTTTTTATCCATTACAGATTAATTTGTTATCAGACGCGACTATGTTACGATTTTTGCAGAGATTTAACTTCACTCTGTTTGTATGTTATTTTAGAATTTAGAATTTATTTATTAAGTCCCTAGGGCTAAACAGCCCTCCAAGGAACTAATTTCACATAGGTTTTACAAAAAAACGGTGACAACTCTGGTCAATTGACGATTATGACGTTGGTAAAACAAAAAAAATTACAGATGGGTAAAGATAAAAATAATATATCATATACTGAATATGAGTCATACATGCTAACATAAGCTAGTGGTTGGCAAACCAGATATAATTAGAGAACTTAAGACTTAATCCTTAGATAACTGATATGAACTATGGATCGAATTGCAAAGATTTAACTGTTATAACATTAAGGCGTTACAACACTACGGCGTAAAATGTCAATAACAGTTAGATGAATTAACTATACGCAATTCATCAGTGCGATATTTCTAGAGTAGAATGATCAATTTTAAATAAAAAGTTAAAGAATAGCTTTTTAAAGTGATAAGGCGACGGTGCATTCTTATTGATGCAGGTACTTTATTCCAAAGACTAAGCAGGTAAAGTTTCATTTCTATTTTTAAAGAGATTTAGAAGATATTGAGGGGTTTTGTTATGAAATAGATTGTAAATTATATTGCCCATAAAAAATTGTCTTCTCCTATCCACATTAGGAAATCCCACCCGTGGACGAGATAGTGTAATATGTCAATATTTCGGTACATCATAGATAAATCGTATGCAGGCATTAAGTTCTCGCTCGAGTTTAGAATTCAGTTCATCTGTAATATCATCGTACATTATACACCCATAATCAAAAAACTGAAGGAGAAGACTCTCAACAAGTAGGATCCGAGTTGAATTTGGCAAGGATTCCTTGTTTCTTTTAAGCTGTTGGAGTAATCTGAAGGTATTCCTCGAGATTTCAAGACTTTGCTCATTTCAAGAGAGGGTAAGGCTTAGGATGTACCTTAAATCCCTCACCGAATTAACGAGGGCAAAGTCAAGGCCATCAACCCTAAGCTGAGGAATAGTAGCAGTGGACGGGGTGGAGGACTGTCCAATAATAATTTCTTTAGTTTTTCAAGGGTTCAGCGTTAACCTACCTTTTAGTGCTCATTGATTCACTATATAAATATCCTTCTGAACTCTCGCAATGGAACTATTAATGGAAGAGATATGATAAGAGACATATATGTAGTTTAAAATCGTCATAGAATTTATGGTACTTACAATGCTCAAGATCACCACCAATGTCAGAAGTGTATAGGCCGAAAAGGAGGGGGGCAAGAGTGGAGCCGTGGGGGACTCTACTCTCGAACCTTATCCAATCGGACCGTTTACCCTTATCATTAAGACCTTGTGGAAAACGGTTTTTTAAGTAGGATTCGAACCACGCAAGTTCCGTACTGGATAGATTTAATTTACGAAGTTTATTTAAAAGTAGCTTGCGATCAGCAGTATGGAAAGCTTTACAGAAATCAAATAAAACAACTATTATTACTTCCTTCTTTTCGATAGTGATTTAAAGGTTCTGCATCAGAAAAAATGAAAAGCTCCCCAGGCAACGTCGAGTTGTTTGTATTGGATCTTCATTTGTTTCATGCACTATATTCAGATCGAGTTGTAAAAGACACTGTCAACATTTTGTTGTGAATTGATTGGAGGAGTTTCAATACCAAGCTCCTGGAAGATTGGGTTATTTATTTTTACTACCATCGCCATGTCAAATAATCAGCGACCCCGAAAACCCTTGAGTACAGAGTTGTGCGAAAATCTTGAGTTTCCAAAATTTCATGTCTGCCATATTGG
Source organism: Andricus kollari (assembly GCA_932074435.1). Lineage (NCBI taxonomy): Eukaryota > Metazoa > Arthropoda > Insecta > Hymenoptera > Cynipidae > Andricus > Andricus kollari. The sequence goes on along the minus strand of CAKNWW010350600.1, from coordinate 6,577 downwards.
GTTCGCCATATGGAATTTCAAAAATTCGATGCCAAATTCATAATGAGCGACCCCGAAAACCTCCGAGTACAGAATTGTGCGAAAATCGTAGAGTTTTCAAAATTTCATGTCCGACATATTGCATGCGCCATGTTGCGAAGAGTATGGCTATTCGAGATCGGTGAGACAAGTTCTGTCTTGCAGTTCAACTATTCCGATTATCGTTGATCATAGTTAGGATCAAGTCCCAATGCTCTTTTTGCTCGAAAAAATTATGAAAAAAAAACGAAACATGGTTTTCGTTTGGAAATTTCTCTTTTTCAGTCACGAGAATGAGGCTTTCTATAATGCACCAAAATTACCAAATATTTTAAGGATTTCATAAACATTTCAAATATTGAAATATTTTCAAATTATTACAAAAGATTTTTAAAATATTTTACAAGTATTTGAAAGAATTCTCAAACTTTTAAAAAGATTTCAAAAAATTTCACCAAAGATTTCGAAGATTTTGATAAGATTTGAAAAGATTCCAGAAGATTTCACGGAAATTTCAAGATTTATCATACCCTAAAAGATTTCAAGGAATTCACAGACATTTTCAAATATTTCAAACATTTCACAAATATTGTAATATGTGTTAAATTCTTTAAACTACAAATAAACTAAAAATATACCTATCTCTCTGCATTTCGGTTCTAGATATTCTGTTGTTGTAGTTGGCAAAATAAATTATTAATAAAAACCAAGCAAAATACTAATAGAGTGAAGTTAAATCTTCGAAAAAATCGTAACATACTCATGTTTGATATCAAATTAATCAGTAATAGACAAAACAAGTATAATATGTAATCAGATTTTGACTTTAACTATTCATTGCAAAACGCTTATTGTTATTATCGCGTCAGAGTGGCAAAAGAACACTCCCGCCAGCTGTCCGCTGTGCTAGTGCACATAATTACGTCGCATTCCTCAGAAAATCCGAGGCGATAAACGAAAAAGGACGCCACGAAACGAGGAAAAATGAGACGTGGCAAAACGAAATAAGGGATACCGAGACAGCAGGTATGTCTCGTCCCGCCCGTTCCTCGGGATTTCTCGCTCAGCGGCAACACCACTATGATGTCATAATAGTTCACGACATAAAAAAATAAATGGCCATTATATGAAAATAATAAAAGATATAATATATAAGTATATTCACCAATAGAATTGAAGATGACGGCCAGAGAGAAAACAAAAGTATAGACCATCCTCATTTTCGCAATGTAGAGGAAATACTGATTAATGCTTCAGTGAATGAGTGGCATAGCAAATGTAACCAAAGAATATTCCATTGTATCATCAGAGTACACATATTTACGTAAGTAGTCGTTATCTCACATATGTGAGATGACGACATTATTAGTTTCAATATTGTTCTTCGGAGATGTAATTATTTAAGTTTTGTCTCAAGGGTATAGATTTCAATTAATGAGAAACTATGCACCAACAAAAATAGTTAAAAAGGAAAGTTCCTTGAATCATTTAAAACCACTAAGAAAAATCAATGTGAAATAAAGAACAAACAATAACATTATAAAATACGTGTGCTTTATTTTGTAATCTCCAAATCAAATCAAATATTCTAACCATAAAATAATAAAATCTTAAAATATTCATGATTTTTACCTTGAACTATAAAAAAGTATATATGTAATAAGTGTAAGTAGATGACAATAATCTACTGTAACATATAAGATTAAAAAAGAATCGTACCTTAGTTTACTTTCGAAATAAAACCACTATGGACTTCACCTTAGTAAAAATTCTGTTTAAACATAAAAAAATCGATTTTTTGAAGGTTAAAGTTCAAATACTTTGTCAAAAATTAATTTTAATAATTCAAGATCCACGTGTTTGATTGAAAATCAATAATTTTCAGTTAACATTTCAACAATTTCATTTTTAATCTATATGTATATTTTTAAATTCTCCTTTTTTCATAGTAAAGTAATGCTTTTGAATGAAACTCCGAATACATGCTCAAAAGTTTAACCACTTTTTTGAAATTTCATTTTATCAATTGTATAAAAATTTCTAGTTTTTTCGAATCTCGGACACCATGTGTGTGGATAACTATTCAGTATTATTTCATCTCAGAACTGATAACAAAGAAAAAAGAGCTAGTGATAATAATTTTTTAAACAGTGGTAAATTATCTTTCGAAAGACCTTTGAACGAACATCTTAAAAAAACAGAAAATTCGTCTGAACTGGCACAATAAACAAACCTTTTTTTGAAACAATAAAACACACGCTCTCTTACAGTATCAGAAATATCGTAGACCGTTATTTGAATAGCCGCTTTAAGTTGCTCTACGTTTTGGTTTGATCGGCGTAACAAATAAAGTAAGAAATCTCACAGAAAAAAAGTCGCATGTATTGAGATCTGGTGAGTAGCGAGGCCATTCTATACCACCACCTGCAAACTTGGGGTACCTTAGTCCAATAACATGATGTCCATATTCTTTGAAAATGTATTAGAAAAATTTGTGGGTGTGCTGCGAGGATGCTCTATCTTGAATAAAATAGTGATTCTTTACTAAACCCTTTTTCTTCCCATAAGGGATTAAGTTTTGTTCATGAAAAAATTTCTTTCTAGTATTATTTGTTACCAAGCATTAGTTGTAATAAAAATTTTCATTGAAAAACAATATTTTATTACTCCGAAATAGATTCCCAACCATGTCTCCCGTTCAGAATTTCAAATTCATCACAAACAACAGGAAATATTAACTTGGGTTGGATCTCACCCCACCTTGTTAGTAGTGTTCTAGAAGTTCACGTTGTTGTTCTCGGGTTAACAAATTTTGATTGCACAAAAAATGAATAAAAATAAAAAAATTTACTCTGTGGTCAAACTATGCAAGATAGAAAAAATACCTGACCGGAAATCAGTTGACCTGGTGTTCGAATCCCAGCGGAGTGAAAGGAGTAGATCTTTTTTCTGAATGAATTGAATTCCAAAAATTTTGAATTTATAACTCCATCTAGTCTGAGATGACGTTAACATATTTTCTGTATTAGAGGATATAACCTTGATCGATATTGTAGATTTCCATTTTTACAGTGTGTGTGAAATGATTTCTCTTCTGATGGATCCGTTGCCATCTCCGATGATAATACAGATTATAATATATTGGCAAAAGTTTTTTACTCAAAAAAGAGGTACAAATTTGAAATTGAACCTTTTTCGATGAGACGCGTAGTTTTGGTTTAAATCATGAAAAACGATATTACAAAAAAATAAATTGAATTTTTGGACAACAAGACACAATTATTTGTTGAAAACAAGGTTATTTTTTTAATGAATTACCTCCAACTCATCGTCAGATAAAAAACAATATGTGGAGACTGTTAAGATCTCTAGACTATGTAAAGAATTGAAATCCACGATAATAGTAAAATTACTAAAGTAAGAATTTGCTCAATTATATTTTGCTAGAGGGCCAAAAAAGGCGTTTATTGAACGATTATAAATTAATTATTTTTTTCATAAATAACAAGGTTAAAAGGAAAGAAGGTCCAAATCTCGGCTGGCATTTTCGATTTTTTTGTTCGCTTTAAGATAAGAAAGAACCACGTGAATAGATAAATAAATTGAATAATATTTAGAGGTCGCTCATCGTTAGTTTGCTCATTTGAACAGAAAAGACCATTTTTCTCGAAAACGGCAAATCTGTAGTTGTTTTTAAAAAGGAAAAGCGTTGGGAAAATCACTTTTAAAGGCATTTGACTTATGTTTCCGATTTTCCAGTTGTGTTGAAGTACGAAAAAAGGTTATCGAGTCACTTTATATCATTTGTAGGTTTCATCTTTCTAGATTTTCGGTGTAGACCGTAAAAAGTCTAAGCTAAAGAAAAATTTTGAGCAATAACATAAGCCCACAAGATATGTGTAGCACTACTCTAAATACGTTAAATTGTTCAATTATTTAAAAATTATTAAAAAATTATTTAAAAAATTTCAAGAAATTTTCAATTGATTTTAATAACTTGAAGGGATTTCGAAGAATTTTTAAAATTTCCGGGTATCTTTTTGAATCTCATGAAATTTTTAAAAGCTGCAACATATTTTCATGAATTTTACAAGATTTTAAAGGATTTGAAATATCTTACAACAGATTCAATAGATTACACTAATTTAAAGTGAGTCCGATGGATTTTCAAGATTGTAGGGTATTTTAAAAAATTTCAATAAATGCTAAAGAACTTTATAAAGCTGTAGAGGTTTTCTGAGGACTATAAATATTTTAGTATATTTATAGAATTTACAAGGATATCAGGAAATAAAACAAAATTGCATAGACTTGTTATGCGTATAGAACGGAGCTCCTCAAAGAGGTGGCGCTTTATATATGCTAATTAGGCGTAGAGTGGGGGTAATTGTCAGCTCATAACAACCCCCTTTTTAGATTCAAGTTAGTCTCTAAGTTTTGTTTATTATCTTTAAAGGCTTGGTCTTTTTAACTATGCTACCTGTTTCGTAGTTTGACAATGATTCGGGTGTTGGACGGGTTTGGTACGTTATAATATTGTCACCATTCTAAACTAGTTTCTTTCTAAGTTCTGCTACATGGTTAACCACTTTTAATTTTCCGACTGCGTTGGCATTTGCTGGTATTCTACATCAGTTTTCCAAAGTTTCGCGTCTTTGCTGAGAAAGGATGTGTTATTTTCGAGGCCCGTGAAAAAATCTTTCTTCAATGTCTCCGGATGCTGGTCTTCCGTTTCCAAAGCTTTCCTCATTATATTTTTCTTTTCTGGCACTAATTCATCGCCAATAAAGGCTAACGCTGCTGCTTGTGAAGTTAAGTACCACAAGTGGTTCTTCATGTTGCAAGTCTTTTATCAATTGCAGATCCTGAACTGGGGCTTCGCCTGCTCGAGGTGCTTCAACCCAATACTTGATGTAAATCAATACCAGCGAAGCGCAAATCTTCCTACAAGCAGATTATTCTGCTGGAGACATAATTTATTCCTTTCGCAGAAGGAAAATTTTCAGGCAGTAGATGGTTTTTGCCATCCACCTTGCCTGATGCATAGCACCTGGACGACGAACAAAAATTCCACGCTTTGGGATGCCGCCCAAGAATATTACCGCCAGCTCAAGGATCTCGCTGAACTCCTCATGGAAATAATCGGTATTCAGTTTTTCCACGAGAGAGACCAGGATATTTTCTACCGTATTCTTTAGGACTTTTTTTACATGTGGGTCGTTGATTCCAGGTTCGTAGTTCTGGAAATCTAAACTGGCCTACTCTTCCTGAAATTTTTTGAAGAAAGGTACGGATGGACCTGTTGTTTCCCCGACCTTTACTTCAAAAGCACTCTTCAGGAGAATCTCTGGAATATTATGTCTGCACATGAAGTATAAAAGATGCCTTCCAACTTTCTCTTCCAGCAAAGTACAGGCACCGTTTCGCACACCACTGTTAGCTGCTTTCGTCTTCAGCAGTGACCATTATTACGCGGGTAATGCCAAGGAGGGAAAATGGAAAGTGGAAAGCCGAGAAAAGGGTAAAACACAAGTGAAGAGATCGATTAAAAAGATAACGTGGAATTTATAGTCACTTACAAGATCTTCAGAATCTGGCGACTCGTGACCAAGGGCCAACAGATTGCCGTGGAGGGCGGAAGGCCCGGCGTGCGATGGTGGTCCTAAATGACACCGTGGTGGAGTCGGTTGGAGGTCTTCCCCTGGAGCAGAAGGTAGGGTGGGATGGCGACCCGGTTTGCACTGAAGAGAGAGGCACTGAGTTATCTCCACTTAGCGATAGAGCAAGTCTGTCGACGAAGCGACGGGATTCGTTATCGTCGTGGGCTTCGGGACCCAAACTACCGTTAGGCATTCTTTTTCGGATGCCGAGTACCGAGATTCTGCGCCATTTAGGCTTCAACTAGCGTGAGCGATTACGTCATTTATACCGTCAATTGTCTGTGTAAGTACGGCCCCTAACTCCGTATTACTCGCGTCGGTTTCGAGTTGGAAGGGTTGAGTAAAAACTGGGCAGGTGAATATAGGTGCTGACGTTAGAAGATCTCTAATTTTTTGGAAGGCCTCATCTTGTTCTAATCCCCAATCCTATGGTTTACCTATTTTAAGTAATCTGTTTATCGGTTCTATTATTTCGGCAAAGTGTGGGATAAATTTTCTATACCAACTTGCCATCCCTATTATACGCTGTAATTGTTCAATGTTTTCAGGTTTGGGGAATTCTAGGATTGGTTCAATTTTTTCGTCGTCTATTTGGAGTTCTTTGTCGTTAACTTTAAAACCTAAGTATTTTATTTCCGAACAGCCGAACTAGCATTTGTCCGGGCTGATCGTTTTGAATCACAATCACTATGTCGTCTAAATAACAAAAAACGTTTGGCTTTTGGTCTGGAGTAATGATTTTATCCATAAGTCTCTGGAAAGTGGCTGGAGCATTGGTTGAACTAAATGGCATACTTTTAAATTGATACATGCCTTTTCCAGGGACTGTGAATGCTGTTATTGGTTTTGAGTTTCCTTCCAAAGGTATTTGTAAATAAGCTAAGTTCAAATCAATTTTT
>CAKNWW010350599.1:0-16280 GCA_932074435.1 Andricus kollari | reverse complement strand
GACATTAAGACACAGGCTGCGAATCCCCTGAATTAGCGTCTCGCACGCCAAGTAGTGGTGAAAAATGTAAACTTTTAGTTTATTCGGATTTTATGCCTTATTACTTATTATTTTCTGAATAGATCTGTCGAGACCAATTTTTGAAAGAAAAAGAAATGATAACACTTTAAACTACTAACAACCTTCCATTTTTTGTCAGTTGCTTCAGAATAAATAAAATGTATTAGAGAAATGTATTAGAGTTAGGGAGGGTGGTTTATGAAGAGTATAGAGGTCTGTGATCAGCTTGACATAATCCTGCGTTGATAATGTAGCTGAAGCAGCTGCCATTAAAATAATACTAGAGATGGAAAATGTTGAACACGTTGACAACTTCATTTTTCAAGATTAGAATCTCTGTTTTCGAAAATATTAAAATACTTGAAATAAGCTATATTCATATAATTATGTATATTAGGGTGGGCGGAAAACAAACCTTTTTTGAAATGCGAACATGGCTACTGCTCAACAGTGACTAGGTGCTATCACAAATGAAAAACACTAATTGCTTTTCAAAATCAAATATATCAAACGGTGTCGCAATGGCGTCAAAAAATTAAACATTTTTGACTTCATTGCGAAAGCATAAGACCATTTTTGATTTCAAAAAGTCATTAGAGATGTTCATTTGCAATAACACATAGCAGTTGTTCAGCAGTAGCGATTTTCGATTATAAAATCTATTCAAGCGTTCCGTCTTATATAGCTATATAGAATTAAGAAAAATAAATAGAAAATTCCTTTTCCAAAAATTAGTTAAAGTTTTAGTTTTTGAGTTAATTATTATTTAAGCTGGACCAATCAGGAGCGCGGTATAAACAGTCGTGCGTACGTGAGCGAGAGTCTAGCGCAGTGTTATTGAGCGAGGAGAGAACAGCAGTCACTACTCCTGATTGGTCCAGCTTTAACATTTAATAACTCAAAAACTAAAACTTCAAGTGATTTTTGGAAAAGGAATTTTACATTAATTTTTTTAATTTTCATACAGCCGTATAATTCCAGACACCTGAGTCTGGGACACCCAGTACTCACCTACTACAGATGCAGAATGAACGAAAGAAATAAAAAAACGCTGAAAATTCACACTGCAGGACTGTAAATTACATACATTAAAATCCTAGCCATAATTTATATAACTGCAGCTGTCGCACATTAGTGTGTACTTTTGTAATGTCATTCGTTTTTCTGATATGAATTTCTCCTAACGCCTCTTAAAAAGAGACTGTCATTTTGTTGAATTGGACATGCAATACAACGCTGATGTGCACGAATACATAATTCTATACATTGTGCTAAAATCGGAAATTTTATCGGAAAATGTGAGACAAATAGAAAGCTATGACAAATGAAATTGAACATTTAATGATAGTCTCTAAAAAAAAAAAATTTCACGTAATTTCTGGGTTACCAAAAATTTTTGCAAGTCATAAAAATTAAAAGTTTCATACCTGAAAAAAGGTTCAACTTAAATATTGAATATCATCAATTAATTATACAATTTTATTAGACTTTTTTCGATCTTAAAGTTCCCTTTTCTTGTCTGAAAAAGGCTTATGCTCTTTCCTTTAAACATCTTCAGATTTAAAAAATCAACATATTATTATTTATTCGTGAAAATCAGCATTCAGAAACGAACTTTGATTCACAAACCGACCCGATACAAGTCTTGCACCCCAACTATAAAATCCGTTTACTTAATTTTTATCAAATAGTTCAAAAGATTTGTAAGATTTAAAAGATATTGAAGGATTTCAACCGTTTTCAACAGATTTAAAGGATTTTTACAGCTGTTAAAGGAATTTATGGGGTTGCAAAGCATTTCCCAAACTTCATAAGGATTTCAGAAGATTCCATATGATTGAAAAGGTTTAAGGGTATTTTTAATGATTTAAAGGGACTCCAGAACCTTCCCTAGGGATCGCGGAACCTTGTAGCTGGTGGAAGGGCTTACGGGTCTCATTAGACTATAGATCTGGAACAGGTGAACCTAAACCGGCTGTACCGTGAGGTGTGGCTACTCTATAGAAATGACGGACTCTAGTCGGTGGGACTTAAACTAAGGAGTGATCCTTCCAGGAGGTAATGGCAAAGCCTCCTGGAATATCGACGACGCGAGTTCAAATCCTCCTAAGCTACGATGTGATCGCCGTGGCAAGAGCTGAATGGCACCAGGGTCAACAAGTCCTTGAACATTTCGGCCTGCCCCCCTCAGTAGAGGCGGGCAGGCGGGCGTCCTAAAGGAGATGTCTTAACGGAGACTTTGAGACACGAGGTCGAATACCATAGTACGTAGACGTGGGACTTAAATGAACTAACAAAAAAACAAAAGAAACCAAAACCAGCGAGGGACCCGTTTCAGGACCCTTCTCTAACCCACCGCCAAAAGTAGAAGGCTCCTTAGGGGGCAATCTAGCAGAGGCGGTGAGAAATAAATATAATGGTGGATACAATCTTGTCGAAGCCGTAGAAGTGCAGCTAAAGGAACTTTCCGCAAGGAAGAGGCAACGTCGTAGAGCACACAAAAAGAGAAACCGTAAAGCGCGTCTCGCAAACAGCTGCCAAGGCATCCACCAGGGGGAAAAGGCTGCGGAAACTTCACCTGGAGCAACTCTTCTGGCTTATCCTATAGGTAAGAGGAAGAAGGGCTCCAGAGAAACTCCCCGAAACAGGGAGTTGAAACGGCAGAAGGCTCTGGAAAAACAGGGCCTCACTTGCGACGGGTTATCCTGAGAACCGTCTAACTCTCGGGGTGTCGCAAAGGCTGAGGGAGGAAATCTTTAAAGGCATCGACGCGTTACCCCGCGAGGGGCGCGCCCCTACATTCAATGACATCTTCATCAGGTCTGGGCCATCGTAGTGGCTTGTCGGGATGTGGTTCCATATATAAGGGGCCGCCAAAAAACGCCAAGGGCATTGCATAGCCGTCAAGGATGTGGATGCAATATTGGTGCCTAAATTCTCAGGGCCGGTAGTAGAGAAAAGTGAGAGGTGTTTATCGCCTCGGCTTATTTCTCTGGCGATGCCGAGGGACCTCCGCCTTCCAGAGAGATGGAGGTTTCAATTTGGCACTGTCAAGAGAACAAAATTCCTCTGCTGTTGGGCTGTGATGCAAATTTTCACCGCACGGTGTGGGGAAGCACAAAAATCAACGACAGAGGGAGAGATTTAATTCAATATATAGCGAGCACAGAGCTGTCGATTATAAATCGGGGTGATACTCCCACATTCCAGGCTAAAAACAGGAGTGAGTTTCAAGATTCGACTCTATGTTCGGGTGTACCACAAATATATCATGTTTCGATTACCCATAGGAAAACTGGTGGTTTCCAAGATCAGAAACCCCAGAAATGCGCTTTGAATGTCATATAAAGAGGAACTCAAAGGGAAGCTTGTGGAATTTTCCACAAGCTATGGTACCATTGATGAGTTAGAGCACGCCGCGGATTTTTTGCGAAGGGCGCTGACTACATTATGTAAGAACAATTACACTACAAGCACAATTAACTCTAGGAAAGGATCAGAATTATGAAACATCCACCTGGAGAGACTCCGAAAAAATACAAGAATGTTTAGCAATAGGGCAAATAGAACTAAATTGCCTTCAGACTGGGATATCTATAGGACGGCCTAGTGTGAATACAATAAAAATATAAGAAAGTATAAGCAGAAAGATTGGAGGGTCTTCTGCGAGAAATCGAAAAACATTCCGGAATTAGCGGGGCTCCAAAAGATCCTGGCGGAAAATCCGGAAGCTCGCCTCGGGCCATAAGGCTTGATAATGGTGCGTTTGCCGAAAACGAAGAAGCAACGCTGAATCACCTGATCGAAGTTTACTTCCCGGGTTTTCAACGAATCCGAACCGACCAAGAGGAGGAAGGCTGGGGCCAAGAGGTGGTGAGAGCCGACTGGAATTTCGCCTCAAAGGTGGTTGCTTACAAAAAGGTGGAATGGGATGGCATTTGTCCAGCGCTTTTACAAAAAGGCATGGATTTTGTCGTGCCTCCTCTGACGAAATTATTTAGGGCAAGTATAGCCCTTAAACACGTGCCATCGGCATTGAAGGATGGCAGAGTGGCCTTCATACCCAAACCTGGGATGGGGGGTTACACTACTGCAAAAGATTTTCGACCAATGAGCCTAACATCTTTTATCCTGAAGACGTTGGAGCGGCTGGTCGAGAGATACATTAGGGATTAGGTGCTCTTGGCCTCCCTGCTCCATAGAGGGCAGCATGGTTTTCAGGCAGGCTGCTCGGTAGAAACTGCGCTTCATGCTGTTGTCGCAAAATTGGAGCAGCAGTTGGAACAACATGGGTATGCTGTGGGCGCTTTCTTGGATATAGAAGGTGCTTTCAGCAGTACTCCTCCAGAAGTCATCTGTAGAGAGGCTCTGAGATGCAGCGTGCCGGACCAGCTAGTACGTTGGTAAGGAAGCATGCTACGTCGGAGAAGACTCGAAACCAGATGGGGTGAGGGCCTAGTAAGGGGAATAGCTCCGCGGGGATGCCCACAGGGGGGGTATTCTGTCACCCCTCCTGTGGTGCATTGTTGTGGACGGCCTCCTTCGAAGGCTAAATAAGGAGGGGTATTATACTCAAGGATATGCGGATGACTTTGTAATCCTAGTCAGGGAGGCTCATCTGGAGACGCTGATGGGTTTTATGAGGTCAGCGCTACGCATTGTAGAGCTCCGGTGCGATAGCTCACGGCTCTCGGTAAATCCTAAAAGGACCAACCTGGTCATTTTTACGAAAAACTATAAAATTCCAAAAGTTGACGCTCCTGTATTTTGCGGTGGGAAGCTAACGTTTTCTGATTCGTTTAGATATCTGGGAGTAATCCTAGATAGCAAGTTGAACTGGGCAAAGCACCTGTAGACAATATGCAGGAAGTTTGTTATTACTTTTTGGATGTGCAGGAGAGCCTTTGGGTTGACGTGGGGACTAGGGCCTAAAATGCTTGCGTGGTTCTACTCTCAAGTTCTAAAACCCAGTACAGGCTGCGAAGATTACAAACGCTAGCATTTAGGGGTTTGACTGGAGCAATGAGGACTACGGCCACAGCAACGATAGGATTCATGCTATGTGAAGAACCCCTACATGTTGCGATAACCGCTAGAGCAGCACACGCGATAAGCTGCCTGGCAAGGGCAAATAAATGCACCCGGGGGACTAGACACACAACCCGCTCCTCTAAGGGGAATTCTGGTATACAGATGGCTCCAGGGGTGAGGAAGGGTCAGGAGCAGGAATTTATGACAGCAAGAGAGGGAAAGGGATAGGGATTCGTCTTTCAGGCGAAGGTCCTGGCCGTCCGTCGCTGTGCTGAAACACCAATAAAAGAAAACGCTGCTGGCAGACAGATTACGATCTTTTCCAATAGCCAAGCGACACTAACTGCAATAGGAAGACTAGACATAACATCAGAACTGGTTTGGGAATGCAAAAAGGCATTCAACCAACTTGCAGAAAGAAACAATGTGGCTTTCATATGGGTCCTTGGTTACACAGGGATCAAGGGTAACGAAAAGGTGGACCGGTTGGCGAAACGTGGCACAGCAAGTATAGGACCAGAACCGGTACTGGGAATAGTCTCTTGCTGTATCGGTTTCGCCATTAAAAGCTGGATCCGAAAAAAACACCAGGAATACTGGGATCAGATCCAGGGTTGCCGTCAGGCGAAATCCATCCTGGGTTACACGCATAGGATGGACAGAGTTGGGGAAATCCTGGGTTTACCCAAGAAAGATATAAGGACAGTGGTACAGATCCTAACTGGACACAACCACTTAAAAAATCATATGCACAAAATGGGTCCTAACCCCAAGACAGAGTGCAGGAGATGCGGCAGGGATGATGAAACATCCCCGCATGTACTATGTCAGTGCCCGACATTAGCTGGGCTCAGGCAAAAGAACCTCGAGGCCCATTTTATGGGACCAGAGGAAATTACAACACGATCAGTAGTCGACATACTAGGCTTCGTCAAGAGGTCTCGGGCACAATATTCTTTATAGCTTGAGCGCCAGAGGAGCTGTCCATAAACTCCTCGCCCATCCTAAAACTAACTAACTCTACGTCCAATACTCTTACATAGCACCATTTCAACCCATAAGTACCGAATAACTACCCCTATCAGGGGGTGGAATGTACATTGATACTATAAAATTAGGAAGAATCGTTTTCAATATTTTTTTATCAAACAGTGACGCTTCGACTCTTGAAAATCAAAAACTACCCCTGTGAATCAGTGGAAAATACGTCATAAACAACAATATGTATAAAATATTTTTGATTTATTTTTTCCCCTATAGATAGAATCAATTAACGAACGAGGATAAAATATTTTTTAATTATTTTTTTTTTCTAGAGATATGGTCACACTAGTGCCAATATATAATAGCTTTGTTAATTATTATTACTTAGCACCATTTCAACCCCCATAATCCCAAAAACTACCCCTATTAGGGGGTGCAAACTACACAGGTACCACGGAAGTAGGTGAGATAGTGTCTAATAGTTTTTCATCATAACAGTATAATATGTACCTCAATTATACTTACTCAGTGACGCTTCTACCCTTCAAAATCGAAAAACTACCCCCAGAATAAGTTCTTGGGTTTTGGGTTAAATTATCCTATACAGGGTGTTTTTTTTAACTTGAGCCATCGAAATATCTTAAAATCATACGCATCCCATGAAAAAAATATCCGTAATTAAAACTTTTTATTTTCGAGGAGAAAATCAAATTTGAACAAAATGTACCCCCCCCCCCCCCAGGAGACATTTGGGGGTAGTTTTTTTTTGCGAATCGAAAAAAAATGTTCGAATAAAACGTACGTATTTCATGAAGGAGAATCTAAATCTGTGAAAAAAATTGGGGTTCTTATTTGAAATTACAAAGTTACGTCCCTCCTTCTGCCTCCTGGGAGGGGGGGTCAATTTGTTTAAAGTCGCTTTTCCCTCTCGAAAATAAAAAGTTGTTATTTTGGATATTTTTTCATAGGATGCGTATTTCTTGAGATATTTTGATGCTGAAGGTAAAAAAAACACCCTGTGTAGTGAAGGTGCATGCATGTTTAGCAGTATGTGTTTGTGTTTGTACATGTACTGCACGGCAAGATCAAGCGGCGACTGGTGAATCAGTATACAATAATCATGCTACTGATGCTCCTGCTCTACCTCATGATGAACCAATAACACTGCAGCCTCCAGAGGCAGATGGCCTCATTCAACTAGAGACAAAGCAGAGATTCAGCAACGAAGAAGGCGATTAAAATGGACATACCACATGAACAAAGATTTTATTCGCCTTTATTTTTTGGGTGAGAATAATGCGCAAAGTGTGAGGAGAGAACATCAGCGTCTATTTCTACTGAAAACTGTTAGAAATATCTGGTTGAAGTTTTATACAATTACCGTTGTTGAAATTTCAACTACTTGTGAACGAAAAATTTGCTACGCGTGTAATTGAAATTTTAACCATGCAGTTGAAATTTCAACCACATGTGATTGAAATTTCAGTAAAGAGAAAAAAAAAATTTTCGGCACAATTAGTGAATTTCAAGGCAATTATAATTATTGTAAAATCTTAAAGAAAACCCCATGAAGATTCCTGAAAAATACTGTGCTTTGAAATTCACTAACTGTACCGAAAGAATTCTGATAAGCAATCAGTGAGTTATTTCGTAAGTTTGTGTCGTGTGATCCATGAGATTAACAAAGTGATATAATATTTAGGAAAATAAGCAGCTTTAAAGAAGAAAAACAAAAGGTCCGTTAGAATTATATTACCATAATGAGTTGCGCGCCCAATCCAACTTTTCAACACTCGTTTTTGTGAACATAACCTAAAAAAGCATACAGCAGTTAGTACCAATAGTCGGAATGAAATTTTCCCATTATGATAATATTAATCCAACGTACCTTTTGTTTTCTTCTTTTCCTGAATATTATATGTCTTTTATTAATGCAAACGTACAAAATAACTCCTCGTGGGACTTTTTCTCGTTGGGGTCTGGCCTGGACAGAAGTATGAGGGCGCATTGTGTATGCGCAAACGTCTGATTCAATTTTCAACTACATTTTGTTGAATTTTATTTCAACTCCGTGGATGAACGAGATTTCAACCACAAAAGTGGTTGAAAAATGGTTGAATTTTCAACATCTTTCTAACAGTGAAGTACACGACTCTAGCCACAAGAATAAAGGAACAGAATTTAGCAGACTAAAAATGCTCAATATCTGTCAACAGATTGCTTTCGACTGTTGAACTGACTACCAAAAAAATGGAAGTGGCACAGCAGCCTCTAGAAGGTGCGGATAACGAATGTATATAATATGATATAATAAGTTAGAGGTAATATAATTGTAGACGACTGAAACCAGGTAGATATAATCCTTCGTTGATAATGTAGCTGAAGCAGCTAGCGGCCGCTGTGTAAGCATAACAGCGGTAAAAGACGATTAGCAAATTAGACCATGCTCGTAATTTTGTACCTAAAACATCATTGCAAATGATTTCATACATTGTTTTAAATTAACTAGTTACATTCTCATCTCATCAGTCACTTGCCTTAGTCCGTGCCTATGATGGAAAACCGGGTTCTTTTTAACCCGAGAACTAGTTTGAAAAAAAATAATAATGTGACTCAAAATTATTATTATTCCACGAGCCATTTTCAGTGTTAATTGCATTGTTGTATTACGTAATTTTCCGTACACCTTACCTATTTTCATCTCATTTTGATTACCGAATTATTTTCAGTTTCATCAACTCATTTAAATGAAAGCTTGTCTTTCAAAAATCTTTTTTAGTATTTATTATTTTGTGCTTCTCAGTCATTCGCAAATATGCAATCTTTATTACATCATATTTTGCAATATAGGATAGGGTATTAATGAATATACTATTTAGTAAAAGATATGGTTCTTTTAATTCAACATATCAAATATAATTAATTTGAATTGTATATTGTATTTTATTATTAGGATTTGTTAAACTGTAATGTCATTCTTGTGTATCAACTTCTTATTTATTTCTGAAGATTTTTTTTCAATTCCATATCAATTCTGAAATTTTATTTTTGAATGGGTCGTAAATCATTGTTTCAACATCGAAATTTGTATTAAATAAGAATTTAGAAACTCGCACGTTAACATCTATAAATGGTAATAAATGATTTGAAATGTTATTCTAACAAATTTAGTATTTAAATGTATTTAAATATTTTAATATCTCAAAGTATTCAAGCTAAATGAATGAAGTAGTCTAATATATTAATTCTGTTTAACAATTCGATGTCGATTATAGGATTTTAAAAAGTATTTATTTATTTTAAAAAGTATTTATTAAGTAAAACCCTGATATCTGACTTGGGAGGTATTATCATCAAAATCAAAAAATATTATACTACTTCTATAAATGTTCCTTTTTTCTGTTAGATAGAGTTATTTGCTTATGATATTATTAAAAAGAAATACGGGTATGATTTTATTAACGATTTATGTAATATTTTATTGATAATACCAGGGAATGCTAAGGAGTGCTGATTCTATCGCCAATTCCATTAGATAATTATATGCACATGTAGCAATATTCATATTTTTACACGTAGTTATTACACTGATCCATCTACATTTATTTTTCTGATATGAATCTCTCCCTCTACCTTTGAAAAGAATGCTACAGTGCACGAATACACAATCCTATATAATTGCGTGAAATCTAATACGAACCATGACATAAATTGACATTCAAAAAGGGCAAATATGCAAACATTAAAATATTCCTAATAAATGCTATAACTGCTGCTAATTTGTATGGTAACTGTATTGATTATAAGAGCCTACATAAAAATTAAATAGATTCAAATAAATTAAAAGCACAGTAGAGGACGTTCACATATTACGTCACATTAAGAAGAAGCGTGGGGAAAAGGGGGGTACAGTTTTTTATGCTCATTTTAAATGTATATACACTTGCTATAGAAAAAGCGTTGCATGGCCGTTACATCTGGTAACTGTATGATTCTTTGGAGAAAGGATTGTCCAAGAATTTACTCAACGTAACAAAAACTAAAATGTTACATTTCTTAGAATAGAATAAAGAAACCCATGAATCAGCGGTCCAAGGGTAAAGGAGAAGATAGAATTGTCACATTTTAGGTATCATGGGTCAAATATTAGTGGTCAGGGATTAGTTTTGAGGTCAAGATTCCAGCTTTCCGGCGTGATAGACGAAACTCTAAATAACTGAGTTAATCGACTCAATAATTACATCATGCAATTTTGTATGATTCTTTGCTCCTGCCTATAACTAATTCCAGTATATTAATTTCAATTGTTCTTGTCTCCGAACAATGTAATTTATTAATCGTATATTGGCATTTAATTTGATGCAATCAATATAATTAATTGATGATCACAGACTTGATCTAGAAATGTTTATTCATTATTAAGGTTATTCTATATATTATTTACGTCTCAGGCTCATTTTTACGACGGCACAAGTACCCTTTTAGTACATTTTTCAAAATCAGTTTGTTTACAAAAGATTTTATTTTTTTATTTTAGCAGCGTCAAGTTTATTGAAAATATTCGACTACTTATCCCAAATTTAGGGACCATGAGACTCTTCGTTTTATTTTACCTTCTTTTTAGGATACTTACTAATTTTTAGAAGATCCACATAGCACAGTTTCCGGAAAAGTCTGGTCTTTTCTTAGGTCTTGATACAAGTAGCCGTAAGGAAAAACCAGGTTAGTATTAACTAAAAAATCGAGTGAAAAATTCATAATTTTATAAAATTGCATAAAAATGGTATTAGCAATTCCATCGGCTCGCTATTTTTACAGTCTCAAACATTAATTATTAATTCGGATTTTTTTCAAATTCTTCATAGCTCTGTTATCAAGGAATAATAAATAATTTAATTATTTATTGTTTTCACATAATGTTGAGAATAATGTTCAGTTATTGCTGTTGTTTTTAAATACTACATTCTTCAAAAAATATACGAAAAAATTAATTTAATAACAAGAGATAAAAACTGTAGGCGAACATACATCTATATTATAACCTAGGTCTAAGTACAGAACTTAGCCTAGGAGAGACTGGGGGTTTTCGGAAAGTGTGCTGTGTGGGATTTATACAGTATAATTCTAATTAGGAAGAGCAATTTTCTAACTAATCAGCTTTTATTTTTAACAGTTGACATTTTTTTTTCTTCAATTTTTCCTTTTGTTTCGAAATCTTATGAAATCTTTTGAGGTCCGTAGATATATTTTGAAATGTTTCGGAATCTCTTAAATTCCTTTCAAATCTCGTGGAATTATCAAAACCCCTTTTTGTCTTTTAGCATCCGGGTAAATGCTTCCAAATCTTTTACCAGATTGGAAATTGTTCTGAAATTCTCTAATATTTTTTGAAATCTCCTAAATTCCTTGTACTCTTTAAAATATCATTAAAACCACTGATATTCTCACTCGAAATTCGTTAAAATATGTCTGTAACACAAAATCCGTAAAAATCCTTTCGAATTCTGTGAGTTTTTTTTAACTTCTTCAAATATTTTATAATATTCGGAAATCCTTTGTAATTCCGTTAAATCTTGGTAATCCTAGAAAATCTTCTAGAATTCCTCGACATAGGTACTTTGGAATCTTTTGAAATCTCTTAAAATCCTTCAAAATCTGCTGATATCTTTGCAAATATTTCGAAATCACCTGCTATCCTTCAAAATTTGTGAAAATACTTCGGTATAAGGTGAAATCCTTTGAAATCACGTGACTTATTTTAAAATCCGCTAAAATCTCTTAAAACCCTCTAAAACCTAAAAATCCTTGAAATCACTTCAAATCTTAAAAATCCCATCAATATCCCTCAACGTTCGTAAAAGTCCCTTAAAATTCTTGAAATTTCGAAAAAATTTAAAAATCTTACAAAATCTTTGGAATCTATGTAATCTTCTGAAATGCCATAAAATCTCGTGGACGGTTAAAATAAAAAAATATAGGTGTAAAAAATTTAAGATATAAATGTAAAAAATATATAAATTTACGTAAGAGGGTGTGGGGGAGGGGGGGGGTCATACAAATCTTACGAATCCTTAAAATAGGGGAAGCGGCTCTAAGAATTCAAAAATCATCCTTACGTAATTAATCGACGTTTCCTAATGTCTCCTTTTGTTGACCAAAACTATTACTACTGATCCGTCTGAACATAACAGGGCTTCTTCACTTAGGCGCTTATTCTAACTCAAAATTGCTTCTGTGTTTTTAGTTATTCCTACAAAAAATGTTGATGCGTTCGGAATCAATGGAATTATTTTTCTGTAACTCTGCAGATAAATGATATATTATAATACTTATTTACATCATTCGTTACCTTCAAAATTAGGAAATGCTTTCAAATATTAGGAATTTATGATTTTTAGATACTCTTAGACGAGCAATTAGGTAAATCGCTAATATTAATTATAACACGCGGTTTGCTCAAGCATATTAATTTCTAATCGTTACTTTTAAACATGCCAATTGTCCTTTTCTTTAAATTCTTACTACAATATCTCCAGAGATTCGTTCTTGCTAAATCAGTGCTACACATTGAAATCAATTATTTAAAAAAACTCGAATTTTTTCATTTTTCTTTGAAACAACATAGGGCGCAACAAAATATTTTTTTTTAATTTCACAGAACTAGAAAATTTATACAAAATATACCTCTTCCTCTTTTGCGATATCTTGCATCGTTTACGACAGAAAATCGAAAAATTATTTAAAAGAAAGTAAAATTCCGCCTTAAAAATGGTTATGCCCCGATAAAATTGAAAGGTTGTCTTCTATTTCTAAAAAGAAAATTAAAATTTTTAAAAGTGGGTTTTATAGAGATTCCACTTACATAATTACGAGAAATTAGAAAAACAGCCGAAATTTTGTCACTTTTCTAAATATTTATTTTTATTTGGAATCAGTTGAAAGAGCAAAAACTACTACCTCGAACAAAAAAAGAAAATCCCAAATACCTACGCACGTTCAGAATATAGTGCATTTTGAAAAAAGTTTCGGTCAATTTTTGAGAATTCGGAATTAATCTTCAAATGATTGTAACAAACCAAAAAAAAATTTTTTATTCACCTGCGAAACATGTATTTCTTTATTTGCACTCGAGAATGATGTATTCAAATAAAAAATCATTGTGGCAATTGAATTGGTCACTAAAATTTAATCAAGTTTTGATAGTAAATAAATTATTATCAAATACAGTTATTATTTTATAGAATTTTTCGTTTCAAACATTGTTTTTTAAATCATATCTGCCATTAAAATATTTAACTTTAAGGATTGAATGAAGTCAGATTGATAGAGATTGGCCCCGCGAAAATTTAAATAAAGGTACAATAAAAATGTTCTCTCACATGTATCCGTTGTATTAATATAAATATTTCAAAAAAGATTTTTAGGAATATAATCTCTTACAAAGTAACCTTGTGTAATAAATTAGTAATTACCCAAAAAGACTTATGCGAGAAAAGTATTTTTTCAATCATTTATGTTTTTGGCTCAAGAAAGAAAAACATATAGACAAAAAAGCAAGTGCAAAAGAAAAACAGTCAACAAAACCAAACGATATAGCACATAAATGCATTCTATCGACCTTGCCTGGTTCTTCATTTATTATTTTGCACTTTATTTCGTCCCAGAGATTTACTTGATAGCCGTATAATTTTACATGAGAGAAGGTATTATTTGAAAAGATAACCCAATACGTATAGTAACATTCGAGTTTATACGTATGAATGAAAAATCAGAAACAGAAAAAAAATTATAGCTCTTATCAACGCTTTTTGTTATATTCATTTTTTTTATAATTGAAAAATTATTTCAATCAAAAATTAGCATGGATTAGTGGACAGATGTAACTATCGATACGATATAACGACTTCAATTATCCTGTCTATTTATTTAAAGGGTCATACATAAAATGGATACTGTATAGAAATAACAAAATCCTTTCAAATTCTGTATTGGTTGTAATATTGTATATTTCAAGTTATTTTTCTAATTCGAGTGACTCCAGGTCGAGAAAGTATTGGAATTTTAGGATATTTTCTCTTAAGAACTATGGAATAAAGTTTTTCGAAAAATACTATTAGAATAGTCAAAAAAACGGTTTCAAAATCCATCGCCACAAGTTATGCTATATCAAAAACATTTGAATAACGAAATTCAAACTGTAGATAGAAAAAATCTTTTATGAGATGAAATAAATTACTTTTATTATCAATATTCTATAATTCGTTTTGTTTACATTTTTAAGATGTAAAATTAATGTTAAAGAAGCTTATCAATTGTATTATTTTGCTCATTTATGAACCACTATTTTGATTTAAAAACATCGAGAGCGAGCGACATTAAACAGCGACGAGAAATCCTTTGCAGTAGCGTGCGGTGCGCTACACAGAGGGGAAAAATAAACACTTTTAGTTCAATCAAAACCAAAAGTTAACAACAGAATTGTTGCCTTAATTAAAAAATAATTGTTTACCATTTAAATTTTTTCTTTTAGAAATAAATTTTCAGAGACTAAAATTTCAGTATGAACTAAATTCTACTAAAATTCAGTATGCAACCAATCAGGTAGTCAACAACAATGTGTGCTAGATTTTTGATAATTTCGTTCCACCTATTTTTTCAGGCAAAAAAAAATAGGATTCACTGTAAACTATAAAATCTTATTACAAATATTAACTAGATAAATTGACAGTCAGGAATGCTTGAAATGAAAGAATCTTATTGCATGTGAGAGTCGACCTGTAAAAAATGTAAAAGTTAATATTTTAACCAAAAAAAGGTTTCAATTTTAAATCAATTTATCGAAAAAGAAAAGAGTTTTTAATCAAATTTTCTACCAAGAAAGATCAATTCTCAACGAAAAATGTAAAAGTTTATATTTCAAACAAAGAAGATTTTCATTTCAAATCAAAAATAAATAAAGATTCCCAAGTCAAGAAAGAAACACATTTGAAGTGAATTTTTCAAATTTCTAATAAAAAATATGAATTTCCTACAAAACAGTTGAACTTTTAACACAAAAAGATGAATTTTCGACAAAAAAGACGAATTTTTTACCAAAACAGTTGAGTTTTAAGCGAAGTAGTTCAACTTTTAACCAAGTACTTGAATTTACGACCAAAACAGATTTTAATTTTAAATTAAGAACAGTTTAATTTATCCAAAAAGACGAGTTTTCAACAAAAAAGTTACTTTTTAACCAAAAACAGTTGAATTTATTAAAAAATACGGCTTTTCAGCAGAATAGTTAATTTTTGATTCAAAAATGATTTTTCAGGCAAAAAAGAAAAAAAATTTCAACCAAATTGTTATAATAATAATATAATATAATAAAATTTTATAATTATATTATAATTTTTCTACGAAAATAGTTAGATTTTCAATTTTCTCTTTTCTTTATTTACTTATTTCGTCCCAGAGATTTATGGTATCGGTCGTTATTTTCGCGTTATAATTTTACAAGGTAGAAAATATCATTTGGAAAAATAACGTAACACATATGGTAACATTACAATCTGTGCAAGAATAATAAAGCAGGATTTGAAAAAGAAAATTAAAGCTCTTATAAAGTTTTTCGTTTATATTTATTACTTCCATACATTGAAAACTTATATATTAATCAAAAATTAGCATTGATTTCTCACAATTTATTTATTACTCTATACGAGGTGTTTTTTAATTAATATTTCAAAAAAATTAAAATATAATTCATGAGTATACATTACTATTGATGAAATATATGAAATACTGTGGATTATTATTAAACTTGTTCATTTAATAAACATTACATGAAACATCGAAATACTTTTCTTGCAACACCCATCTCGGATATGCAAAGTGCTTAAATCCAGCAGACTCTGAAAGAATAATAATGGGACATGCGCACTTTGAAACACATCTGTTTTTCGAATGGACGCAATGGAAGCGCATGCGAAGTACATAAATAAGTAACTTTGCACACCGACAAAATAATAATATTTTTCAAAATTGTTTTGAAAAAAATTATACGCGAATTTGGCTGAAAACCACCATACGTGATCGAAAATTTCGCGCACTTGTATCACAAACATACATATATTCCTTTAATAATCTTTGTAACATTGTATATTTAATTTAATTTTCGAACTCGAGCGGCTCCAGGACGAGAACGAGTTAAAATTTTAACAGAT
>CAKNWW010350597.1:0-14866 GCA_932074435.1 Andricus kollari | reverse complement strand
GGGGGGTCGGAGTTCTCCGAACCGATCATCTTCTTCTTGTTGCTTGTGGCTTCTTATAGTGAAGCGCGGTCCCAGCTTAATAACAACATCCAACTTTGCATACCTTACTGATATTTCCACATTGATAAGGCTGTGTAAAGATATCGGTGCCCTGATTTAGGTTGTTATTCGGTAGATTGTTTTGATTAGTTACACTGCAGTGGGCTTAGTACATTTCTTATTTTCTTTATACGTTCACGACGCATAACCTCATAGTGAAGTATACAATTTGGAAGGAGAATATAAGTGTGCCTTTTTTACACACTTGAATATATAATTATTTATTACAAATAAGTTATTTGATGTTTCCGATTTTATAAGAGTGATAATTTTTAGAAAGTTGTAATGAACTGTCAAACACAATAAGAAATGTATCTAATTGAATATATATTTTTCTGAAAACGCTAAATGAAGGAAAAATAAATTGAATGTAAAATAATGACTCAAAAAATTTCCAAGTAAAATTGTACAGATACCCCCCTGAATTTTCGAAGAGTTTCCTGATTCAGGGTTAATAATGGACTAAGGGTTGTTGCTGTTCTAACATCTTCTTAAAAATCCCCTTAAAAAGCCACGCAGTAAGATTCAGGTGAAACATATATAAAGGTGAAACAATTGGGAGAATATTTATCCATCTTATTCTTATTGAAAAAGGACAATTTTCGAAAATAATCGAACTGGTTGCCTCTCCGACTTTTGGAGGTGGTCAAAAATCGTCATATTTTTTTTCGTGTGTTAGAATGACACACCCTACGCAGTCAGATTCGCATCTATAAAGTACCACTGAATTCTGTAGAGGTGGAAAGATTTCTGGCAATATTCATCCACTCACGCAGTACAACTTAATTCTATACAGCTGGAATTATTATTATTCCCCGCAATCGCAGAGCAGTGACAAAGGACGTGATTAGCTATCTCATTATCCTTTCCGCATATGCGACAGAGAGGACTTTTCGCAAGTTCTATCTTATGTCCTCGATAGCCGAGGTTCCTATGGCCTATAAACATTTCTGTTAAGACTTTGATTTCGTTCCTACCGAGCTTGAGTAATTTCCCTCGTTCGGTTACAGTTAAGCTTTGCGCCTAAGAGTGTTTTGGCCTGTCTGCGACCAGAGACCAAATCCCACTCATTCTGATATTCCTCAGTCAGCCAACTGTTTATTTCTTCAGTGACTGAATTACTGGAAATACCTACAACTGGCATGAGTCCAGTAAAATTTCTCCTTGTCGCTAATTTGGCTAGCTTATTCGATATCCCATTGCCATTGATACCGCTGCGTCCAGGGATCCATAGCAGAGTAACTCGATTTCTGTCGCTAACATATTTAGTGCCTCAAAGCATCCCCATACAAACCGCGACGAGCTCGTTGTTTTATTCAAGGCCAACATAGCAGCCCTACTGTCTGAGCATTCTCCTCGTTCCTGGAGCCATCTGTGAAGCAGTTGTCTCCATGTATTTTCTTTATCAGGCCAAAAAAATTATTTTAAAACAATTAAATTGTCATAAAAAATTGTGCAGTTATTGTAAGTTTCTTTCAGCCTGTGCGCTAAATTATTTACTCAAACAATTACAATGTTATTATTATTTTTTTATGGTTTAAATATTTAAAGATAAAAAACATAAACAAATCATATACAAAGAAAAGGCTACATCATCACGCAACACCCCAAAACTCTCACTGACTCCTTGCTACAACAGGATCTAGCTATAGATTTTCGTTTTATCTATTTTTTTATAAAGAAAACTATTTTTTCTCATTTTTCCATGATGAAAAAGTATAAATTGGCTTTAAAACATGTTGTATAAACATACATTAGTATAACAATTACGGAAAAAGAATAAGTAAAGCGTGAGAGGTTAGTTTTGGTTGAGTTTTTCCTTTTTGTTTTTGTTATACTTTTGCAACTAATGAGCAGAAAAATGAGGTAGTCGGAAATCTTATTTTCATTTGTGAGCTCTCGGTGTTCTAAGTTTCTACCCTAAATGGTTTAGAAGAAAGTAGATTTTATTTCTGTTTTAGAAGAATTTTTAAAAGCGAGACGCTAAACACAAGATTCGTTTCAACTTGCAAAGTTGCCTATGAATACCATTAAGATTTCTTTTAATTGAGGCATGCATTTTTACCCTATTTTACTGAAAGATATCTATGTTTTGCCTGGGGCATTACACAAAAGATGTTTTCAAATTAGCAATTTTTAGAAATCAGTGCATTTTTTGGTTTATCATATTTTCTACTTATACTTTTATTTTGTAATGGATTGCTTCAGAATGAATCACAAACTTTCTTTTATAAGAAATTAATTTTTCAAAGAATCAGTTATTTTTTAAATACCAACAGTTTCATACCTTAAAATAGCTAAGTGATATATGAATTCATAACAGCGATAAGAAATATCAGCAGCTTCAGTATTTAGATAAGAAATTTTATAAAATTATTATTAAGGCTGTATTTAATTATTGTGGTTCTGAATAACATGAATTATAGATAAACATTTATTTTTCAGCCTGCTTGTATCGCCTTGCCTTCCTCGCTTCGCCACGCCTCACACGCATGTCCCTACTTATCTACTATTTGCAATATTTACAGTTTACTTATATCTACTTCCTTTTCTATTTACAATCTTTCCTTCTCTTCTTCTTCATCTTACCCAACACCCACTTCACCCACGCAACTGCCCGTTTGTCCCCCCTTTCATGCATCAACACCTCCATGTTTATCTCACTCCTTTCCAACTCCAAACACTCCTCCAACCAGTGCTCCACTCTTGCATCCCCCTTGCGCATAGTTCACACAACCTCTCCCCCCTTTAAAATCAGAACCTATTAAAATCCTCCATGCACCCACGTCCCATCCTCGCTATGAGGTCCTGACTTACTTTCTCTCCTTTCCCATACAAATTTTGAGCTCTCCCCCTTTGCATAATCCACTCATAGTTCCCGTTAAACCATGACTCTCTCATTTTCTCCTAACCAGCTTTTTTCCTCTCTCTTCCGAATATTTATTTTCATATTTACACGCCCAACTCCCCGCTAAAATCTCTTTACTCGTTCTCCCCGTCTCCCTCCTGGCAATATAATCAGACGTGCTCTTGACAACCGCAGTATCCACTTAACATACCTCTCCTGTGCTCTATTACATACACTTATCACTAATGAGTCAAAAATTTGATTCTCGTTCCAAAATCATCTTCGAAAACCTTCTTTCTCAACACCCACACCTGCCTTATCACCATATTTGCCCTGCTCACGCTCTCTTTTATGTAACCATCCACTCCCCCATTTCTCCGAAACAAGAAACCCAGGTATATGTACTCTTTTACCTCTTGAACCGTCTTTCCCTTTCACTTCCACTCCCCTTCCTAATCTCTTCCACCTCCTTTTCTGAATACCATAACCTAAGACTTTTCCGTATTCAGCTCTAACCTATTCTTCTTCAGGTATCTTCTCAACCCCCTCCTCATCTCCATTAAGGTCTCCTCGCTTCTTTCCAGTAGCACTATGTCATCTATATACGCGAGTGACCAAATTCTAACCCCTCCTACCCTAACTCCTTCTTCCACTCCGGCTTCCAGCTTACATTCCCTATCCGCGATTATAATCGGAAAAAGCGTTGAGCTTAGCGGACACCCTTGCCTTAATCCCCTATCCATCCAAAAAACACTCTGAAATGCCCTCCCCTCTTCTTAGAGATCCACAAAAAATGTGTAGACTCTCGAGACCTTCTTCGCTAATTCTCTATTCACCACGTGATGCATACGTAGTCTTATAGCCCGCCTGCGTCTCCGGCAATATTCCTTCCCCTCGAAATCCTTCCGCAGACTCTTCGCCGCCACCATCGATTATACTCTATACGCCGTATTCATTAGCGCAATCCCTCTATAATTTACCTGCCTATCCCTATCTCCTCTCTTATACAGTGGCTCTATTAACTTCTCTCTCCACCCTCCTGGGAATGCCTCCCACCTCCATACGTTCTTCACTACCTTCTTTAACCTCTCCCTAACCACTTGTATACTAAACAGCCTCGTTTCGTTCTCTACCCTGTCCAGCCCTGCTGCCTTTGAGCTACTTAACTTCCTTATCCGTTTCTCTATCTCCGCGAAATTGAACTCCTCCGTCTCTGCCTCTATCGTCCTTCTACTCCCACCATCACTCTTAATCGAATATGAGTCCTTAAATGATTCTTTAAAAAACTCCCTCCACTCCTCAAGCCCTATTTTCTTGCTTATCCCCACTCTATGCATCCTAAACCTCTTTATTATCTTCCACACATTCGCCCCCCTTTGTCTTAACACTTTTCAGCTCCTCTTCCAGATCTTTCTCCTTTTCCTGTTCTTTCTTCTTCCAAATCAATCTACACCCCTTCCTTATTTCTACTTACTCCTCACTTTTGGCAGTTCCCTCTTTCTACTTCTTGTGCTTCCTCTTCACCTTCCTTTTCATACTTTTATATAATGACATGAATGATAGTTTATCAAGATTCGGATAGAAATGATACTGGATGATTATTTTCAGAAACTCAACTTTTTAGTATTTTCGAAACAGGGCAACTCATTTTCAATGGGTGCTAACAGAGTAATAATTCAACGGAATAGATGATGTGCAGAAATTTAATAATATCCCATACGTTATATAATAAACCTTACTATGTTTTATAATTCTATGATTTTAAGAATCAAATAAATATTACTGAGGACGACATTTTCAGAAGAAAACTATTATGCCTAATGAAAAAATGTTAAAACTTATGTATTCCAACATTGCTTTTTGCAATTAAATTTTTTTTTATTATCGCTTTTTACAAATTTATGAAAGATGGCTGAATTTCATAATTTACGGCCTATTTTTTCAAGAAGAATATTCTCTAAAACTCAACTTCATAAAGTACAGTCACAAATTGGAACTACAATTATTTTTTATTTGTTTTTAAACACAGTTCTCTAAACACCTACGGCTTTGGCGATTACTTTCTCCTTGCGAAACTCGCGCTTCGCGCTTGACAATCTAGTTATCTAGACGTTTTTCTTTAAAAAAAGAAAAAATATTTAAAAAATCGAGATTAAACTTTACGGATATTTTAGAAAAAAAAATTGTATAATTTGGAAAATGATATAACTTTTCGAATTCGTACCCTCCGAGAATACAGCCGTGCTTTACGCAATGTGAACAGAAAAAACGCGTTACGTATTATGTGCACGATCCCATACAGCAAACGTTATTAATTTTTATAAAAAGCTCCAACCGCGGCAGAGACTTGGAAGTTGAAGAAATTCGAGGGCTTCCTCAAAAATATCAATAAAAATTCAACTATTTGGCTTGCCCGGGGGGGGGGGGGGCCCACATGCTCCATTTACATCATAAATTAAATTACGACAAAACACTTTAACATTTCATACTTTCGTCTTCTTTTTCGTGCATTGTCAAGGATTTCACAATCTCAGATTTCAGAAAATGTCACATTTTATAGATTTTTAAATTTATAAAAGTTTTTCCACAATTCATCTATGTCTATCCATATCACGGTTGTGAGACGTGTCCTACTGGGAGCCGGTGTCATTTTTAGATGGCAGTTGCTCCCAGTGAGACCCTGCGTTAGGTTACAGGAAGGGTGCTAGGTAATTTTGGGCATCCAAGAGTAAATGATATCGGGAAAACATTAGTTATCTTATGCTTGAAAAAAGGGCCTATGTTCCGAGATATCATTGTTATAAGTGCGACCGAAATGTGTGGTACTGCGGTTGTAGGAAGAATGTCTGTTGATGCTTGGTGGAATGATGAAATCCGCACAGCCGTTCACGCGAAGAAACGAGCGTATCTAAGAAATTTGACCATCACAGGCCTCAGCGATGAGGACAGAAATAGACTTGAAAACGGTTACAGGGACATAAAGAGGAAAGTAGAACTACTAGCAAAGGAAGTATAGGTAAAATCAAAACAGAAGAAAATACAAATCGATTCTAAAGAAAACAAGAAACTCTTTCATATATTGGCGTTCATGATTATGAAACGATGTAGAAGTACAGAGTTTGTCGGCATGAGAAATACCAAGGGTGAAATACTATATGATACAGACAGGATACCAGACGCTTTAAAAGACTATATCAAGGGATTAGTAGGAGGTGAAGCTATAGGGCACGGCAACTACGATATACAACACGATACGTTAGAAAACCCAATTGAGATAGTCTGTGCCCCTGAAGTTAGGGATATAATTAAGAACTTAAGAAATTATAAGGCTACGATATATTCAAAAATACTTATTTGTAGGGTAATGAAAATAATAGAAGAAAATATATGGGCAGTCCAAAGTGGATTTATGCCAGGAAGGTGTGAATCTCGAGACAGTGAGGGTACGTGAGTTAGTGTTCGCAGATGATAAGGTTATTATGGTGAAGTCAACCGAAGACTTTGAAAGAATGCTGGACAAATTGAATACAAGCGTAAAGAACATGGACTTTAAACTTGACGTAAATAAAACCACAAATTTTTGTGTTTGAAGGAAAGGGTGATACAATAATCTGCAACATTGTCCTGAATGATGAGATAATAGAATAAGTTTATAAGTACATATATCTTGTTAGCCAAATCACCAGTAACGGAAAGATATGTGAGGAGTTAGATATATGTATAAACGAAGGATAGAAGGTTATCAGTAGAGCAGGGTCCATTATGAGAAGTAAAAATATATCAAGTAAAGCTAAAAGGGCAATACAAAATTCTATATTAATACCGACACTGTTATACTGCAGCGAGACCCGGACCTATCAAGAAAAGGATAAAAGTAAAATTATCGCGATTAACATGAAATTTCTGCGCATGACACACGACAAAACACTCACGGACAAAGTGAGACTGACCAATCAACTGTCACAAGGTAAAGTAAATGCCAGTATGCCCAGACGCAGAACGCGGAAAGAATGGGTAGAATGTGTAAACGAGACCCTAATTCGAAGAGACATAAGTAGCCATAGAAACGCAAGAGCTTGCGTAAAAAAATGCGTGTACGTAAAGAATGCTAGAGAGGTATGCCAGGATAGGAAAGTGTGGCGACAAATAGTATATAATAAGAGTGTCAGTGGAGAAAATGACGCCTGAAGCACAAGACATTGAATACTAATGGACCCAAGTAGGGAGCTTCACATAATAGAGATTGATCAGCAACCTTGGTCGGAGCAGTTTTTCGGAACGAACGTGTCATTTAAATAAATAACACGATAATTCTAGGTCAATCTAAAAAATCTATACCCCCTACCCCACATTGCTCCATGCCTCACCGGGAGTCATTCATCTATTTTGTTATCAGGGCAAATTTCAAGTGAAGAGTCATGTTCTTTTTATGTGTAGTACAATATCTTATACTTGGAATAAGTTAACTGTTACTGGGAAAATGAGAAACGAGAAGTAAACATATTGCAACTAAGTGAGCGAAAAAGAAGAATCCAAATAGCAATAATTAGGCGACAGACTCAAAGTGGCGACACATCCAGCCCAATGATGGACCCTGAGTAGCGAAACAACCACTCAGACGACAGACCGTATGTCAGTAATCCACGTCATTGGTCGAGAAAACAGAATAAATAGCTATTCTCTCAAATTCTCTGTTCGGAGCCATCTTCGGGAGCACAGTCCTACTTAGGTAGACACATTCCCCTTTCAAACCTCTTCAGGAGGGAAGCAAGGCACCCCTGTGACTCGTAGGAATAATGTAGGTCACATACCTTCTCCTTTCCAACGTCCTACCAGCCCCTTTCCAACGTCTCGTGGGGGCGGGAAGTCACCCCCGTACCTAGTCACAGAAATAATTTTGCTCAAACCCCTAACCATTTCCAACCTGACATTGAGGATGGGAAGGCGCACATGTGACTGGCCAAAGAAATAATACAGATCACCTACCTTCCCGTGTCAAAATTCTCTTGGGCCCCGAGAAGGCAACCCTGTGACTCGTAGGGATAATGTAGGTCACACACAAATAATGATTGTCAAACCCTTACCCTTTTTCAACGGGAAGTCATCCATACGACTAGCTTGCAACATTTCGTCGAAGAAAGTCACTCCTGTGACTGATAACAGAAATAAATTAGGTCACATACCTTTTCCTTTCCAACTTCTCGTGGCGGGGAAGCATTACTGTGACTGGTGTCAAAAATAATGTAGGTCACATTCCTACCGTCTTCCATTTTCCAATATTTCTCATGACAGTATGTAACTATTATTGGATGAATATTATCTAAACGAAAAAAGTTACAAATGGAAATTGTAGCTTGTAAAAAAGCCTCACTTCGCCCATCCATTCTACGCTCAACCAAAATAGATTAATTTTCAGCCAAACAGTTGCATGTTGCTAAACGGCCAAGCCGTTTAGCGATAAAAATTAATTGGCGGATCCTTAATTATAACCTCATTTACAACTAATTTCTTGTTGCAGAATTAAGTTCACAGTCCAAGTTTTTGACTGGTGATGAAGCTGATCCTAGTTTTCCTCGTCAGGTACCTTTTGCTTCTTCTCCTGAGAGACATTCTCCTGTAAGGTCTCTTCCTCCCGACACGCCTCGTCCCTCCGCTAGGTCTCGTCTTTCTGCTGTCCCTTCTCTTCGTGAAAGGTCCAGGTCTGCTCATGCCAGGCCAACTTTTCGTAAAGTATTTGGATTTAAAATTGAAGATCTTAGACTTATTCGACTTAAACCCTACAAATATCCCACCCGGATATTCGAACTTCAAAGCTACACTTTTCCTCTGGATAAACCAATTCGATTAAGAAACCACGATCATCTCCTCTGCCCCATGCCAACCGTAGCACAAATTGTATTGTCAACGTCCAATGGCGATGTCTTCGCGTTACTGGATAGAAAACCAAGCGGGAACTTGATTTTTCGTGCTATATATAAACCTGATGATGCGAGTACTGGGTCAAAACGGGCGAAAATAAACATATACAGCCGGGAGGTTAAAGAACTGACCGCCGCGGAAACCGTGGAATGTCCAATAGCCAACCGCGACACAGTCAGAAGTTGTTTTGAAGTATATCGTGTCAGCCACAATTATTTACACGGCCAATAAAAAAGAAATGCCCGCTTCTGTCTGATCTGGCACTTTTCGTTTGGTCTCTATGCCTTATGACAGTGTATCAAAAATTAAACAACAATCAATTTTACAAGGCGATATGCTGGATCTGTTCAATAATAAAATTCTTTTATTCAATTTTAAATCATTTTCTTTTTCAGTCTAAAATATACTACTTTTAATCCATTGCTAACAGAATTGATTGAAATAGAAAGCGTTGCGTCATTTAAAATTATATACTTTTCAATTTGAAGTTTTACATTTTGACATATAAAGAACAATTAAACAAATAATAATATAAAAAGTCTTTAAATTGATGTTTAAAAGTTTAAAATAAAAAATTTACCAGTTTAATGGCTAAGAAAATTCCAGGAATATTTTTCCTCAATTGAAGCGGTCACCCTGCTATTGTTAAAGCTTCTGCGATTTTAACGAATATATTCTCATCAATTGTTTTGCGTTCCGCGCTTGAATTAGGTTTTGTCAAAAATGCGACATTTTTTATATTATGTTAAAATGTATTATATTAAGTGTATGTTTTGATAATTTATGTACCTTGAATCAGGTCTGCTTATTTATGTGTTGTAAAATAAAGTTAAAATTTTATTCTTCGTCATTATCTTATTTTAGTTACCCTAAGAAATTTATACGAATAGTTTTTTCTGTGACAAATAAAGAATTTCCCTGTTTATCTTTTCTGACCTATAAGTATCAGAAAATAAAATGAAAAAGTTAAAGAAGCTTAAAGAAGGATAAACACTAAAATAATCATTAAAACAATAATTTCCATAATTGGATTTTTCTTACTGTTTCTACTTATGAATTTTTCAAAAATTATTAATTTTAATAAATCATGGCTAATTTTTCAAGGAAGACCATACCCAGAACTCTACTCGTACTAATATCTTATAAATATATTTATTTGTTTAAAATATATATTTTCTTTAAAGTAAATTGGTTTACCGTTTTCAGCCATAGAAAAACTTACATTCAAAATGGGAAACAGTCTAGTTGTAGAGAATGTTTCCTTCGAAAAAAGAGCTATCATTTAATAAAAAGTAACTTTTTTTTTAAATTTTGTTAAAAGCTTTTATGAGAGCGGGCGTAACGCGTATGATTTCTAAAAAGGTAGATTCTGCTAGACCTAGTGATTACCGACCAAACACTATAAATATAAATATAAATATTGTCTATAAATATTGTTAGGAGAACAACGTCCTCTCTGAATCGGTTATTGATTTGAGGTCCTTGAGACATGTAAGGTCTGTCCTGTACATGGACGACATAAAGGTTTCTGCAAGCTCAGATTCGCAACTGAACATTGTACTTAACATTTTGCTGCAGTTCTCCAATAACATCAGGATGTATATGGGCTTGGCCAAATGTAGAAAGCTGTATTTGTCCCGTGGAGAGATAAATACTGCACCAAAGCTGGACGATTGCGATCTTATTTGAGCGATAACTGATCAAGAGTCTTTCAGGTAACTTGGCATATTGCTGGTAAGGGCTCCATTCCATTCTGCGATTAAAAAGGTGCTTGTGATTGCTTTTTCGAGTCGCTTTTATTTTGTTCTGGCGTCCGGCCTCATTGCGAAGAATGTCACAAATACCATTAAGACCTCTGCCATTCCTTTTCTTACATACTTCTTTGGTTTGCTCTCCTGGACCATGACTGACCACGACAGTTTGAGGGCAGAGGGGCTATGGATGTTCAACTGCTGATTTCCGGAATATCGGTCATCTCAATACCAAACAGCTAGCGTCTGGATCACAGGATAAATAGCTGCTCAAACAACACCCCCAAATATTAGACCTTCTTTGCGTGGATAGTGAGGAGAACTCTTTCCGAAGACGTAAGGATTTGTCGTTGTCATGTCGGACACGGTTGTTAAGAAGAGAAACGTTCAAAAAAACATTCACAGTATGGTGGCAGTGATTGACCTAGTCAGACAGAATCGTCCAGATGTCCTCTGGTTTTGGTCCGATGTACAGAAATAATAAGACATTTGTGGATGTACGCACGCAAAGGGCCATTATGGCCGGTTCTAGTTTAGGATGCGTTTTTCTCTAAAAGCGGGTATTCGAAGTTTTAAATTCAAATATGCTCTTGCCACTGGGTCTTTAGCCTAGAAAGTTCGTCTTCAGCTTAAAATGCCTACTTTTATTTAACATAATAGATGTCAACATAATATAGAAAATTTAGAATCTTGTACACACTTAATTCGAGCGTAAAGCGCAAGACAAGTGATAAGAATTTGTTTTTATGAGAGACATTCGAAGCTCGGTTATGCGTAAAATTCCACGTGGATTCCCTCGTGAATAAAGAAAGCTTCGTGGATTGTGCACGTAGATTTCTACGAGGGCTTTCTCGTAGATTTCTACGTGGAGCTTGTCTTAGAAATTCAATATAAAGCACCTTTTGACTTAAATTTTACCCTTTTCATTTTTATTGAAAATTTATGTATTCTGTTTAACAGCTCGACTCGAATCAGTTTTACGGCAACCGAGATAGCGTGCACCGCTTTAGATTCTCAAAAATATCAAGATGGACTGAGGTTTGTATCATTAGAAATAAATCTGACTTTTTCGAGCAGTTTACAATATTGAAGGAAATGGCTCTAAAAGATACTCCTCATAAGATTTAGACTGCAAAAATTAAAATTGTGATCTACTTCAAAATATTCTGTACAACAGCTTATGTTTCAGAAAAAGGCATTAGAAAAGGAAAATTTGACTACCGATCTTCATCATGTGCTATAAAGGCCAATATGCTGAGATGTTTGGCAATGAGGAGGAAAAAGACCAGGGATTACCATGGTTCATAAATGTCGAACACATCTTTGATTCACTTGTCATATCTGGTCAGAATACATGGCCTTATCTGACTCGACAAAGGAAGTCATGTATCTCGAGGGTGTTTATGTCAAATGAGTCGATCTCAAGAATGCGCTTTTATTTACAATGACAACCAAAGTGCCAAAACACTTATTCGAAGTCGTGCTTATCACTCCAGGACCAAGCACACTAACGTTCGACATCAATTTGTCCGGGATCTGTGCGAGCAGGGACGAATTTTTCTTTTTTTCTTTTTCTTAATTGTGAGTGAAATATATATCAACCGATGTCATGCCAGCGAACGTACTAACCAAAGGACTTACGTCACCCAAGCTTATCAACTGTTCCAGAACATTGAGATTAATTCCCAATTGTTTCCCGGAGTCATCGTGATAATTCATTTTGATAGGAGATGGCATACAAGTCTGTCGACGCTCTTATCCTTTGAGTTCAA
The DNA here is from genome assembly GCA_932074435.1 of Andricus kollari. Lineage (NCBI taxonomy): Eukaryota > Metazoa > Arthropoda > Insecta > Hymenoptera > Cynipidae > Andricus > Andricus kollari. The sequence continues at coordinate 2,477 of CAKNWW010350597.1, read as the reverse complement.
CGTCTTGTGTAAATTCTAAATAACCAAATATCCATTTATCTTTGTAACAATATACGGAGATCAAATCATGTAGGATACCACAATGAATGACGAGTTGGTGTGTCTCTATCATGAAAGTGTAGAGTTTGAAACCCCACGCGAAAAAGGATACAATTTCAGATCGAAATTTACTGCAAAGTATCCTCAAATAGAGAAAGTCGCACTAAGAGATCTTATCGCTAGGGTACAGGACATCAAGACTAATCTACACATCTCAGAAGATCGAGCAATGGAGATTAAACATTAGGTTGATTTGGCGTGGAAAAACGACGTCAATGAACATCAGTTAGAGGATACTGCGTCACATGAACAAGCAGCGACGATTGATGTTCTTCCTCAACCTGCTGATGATCCAGCACCACCACATTCTCCAGAGGTATATGGCCTAATACAACCAGAGCCAGAAGGAGAGGTTCAACAACCAAGAAGGCAATGAAAGTGGAACAGCAACTTCCTATTGATGAACTTCCCTTGGAAGGAGCGGACAACGAAGACCTGATTGAAGCTGAAGGCATAGGTACTAGGGATAATGAACATCAAGTACCGGATCCACTAGAACCGCAGCCTGACATTAATAATGATGATCTGAACAGCAAAATACCATAAAATCTACCGCACCTTGAAAGGAATTGTAGTCTCGCTTTACGAGAGTTCAGACATGTTAAACCAACACAAAGGCATTCTCTGCCCAAGATGAATATCACAAATGATCTGCGTGCACCAATAGAACATCTTAACAGAAAGGTTTTACCTATACATTTGAATGCAACACAAATTGCGTTAGAGGTGCAGATTCTTGTATAATGTCCAGCTGTGTCAACCGTTAGAACGTTCAGCCGCAGAAGTAGTCCCACAAATGCAGGTTTTGCTCCAGGAAGGGAGCGAGATCAACCATGAAAGATCAGGTTGGATATGGATATCAGCAAAGTGCGGTGCAAATTGGGTCAACTGAATCAATATAAAAAAGGAAATTGGACCAGAAAGCTGATACACCATGTTAATAAAATCATCAACCCTCGGTATATCGATACATTAACACCAGCAATATTGGATGAGATTATAGACGCCCAACCGCAAAGACCTGATGTTCTTATTGCTGAGACTCCGTAATTGAAAATCAATTAAAAAACGATGCTTTTGCTTCAAGATAATTTCTTTTTCTTTGAGTACTTTCTAAAACATTAGATCAAACACAATATATAAAGATATAAAGTATATAGTATATACATTTATATTTTTACTATCAGTTTTTTTCTGAAACGTAAATGATTTCATAAGTAGTGAGATCAGTTTTAACTTTTGTAACAACATTTTTTTCCTTGAAATTAGCTGTTATCAAATGTAAATATCTCCGATGGAAAACCTTGACGGATTTAGTGTAAGAGGTAACGACCTCAGTATAGATTATATAAGCAAATAAGGCAGTCGAATATTCATTAGATACGTTTTGGTTGAAATTCTTCATTAATACATTAATCAGCGTCTCCTCTAACTAAAAAAGATGAGGCTTGCCTGGACTCTGGTCTTATCCTTAACCATTATTCTCAATTCTATTGGTAAATATACTAATATAACATATATGTATCGTGGTAAATCTTTTTTGAGTTGTCCGCAAATCAGAATTTTAGCGGGAGGAATTGTATGCGTACCCAACTGTGTTAGCTAATATCTATTACTAACAAAATATTTACATTCAAGTATTGTTTTTTATATTGAAAGACAATTCAAGCACCTAGCACTGTTAACAACAAAATTCCATTATGTCTCTATGTAAAAGAGCCATTAAATTTTAGAATCACAAAAAGCCACACAGGTCACCTGGAAAAAACTCATAATTATTTTGAGAATCCCATGATAATTCTCGATAACCCGCAAAAACCATCCCTAGCTATTTTAAAGAAACAATTTCAAAGTGTCTTTTTGTAAAGCAGCCATTAAACTTAAAAGTTTTAAATAATTACAACAGCAAACTTGGTAAGGCTCTAGTATATTTTATTGATATCCCCATAGTAATCATAAAAAATTCCAAAAAAAGTACCCTTAGCACATGCAATGAATCATATCTTAGCTGCCTTGAACTAAAAATGTCGAAAAAATCAAATTAAGAATAATCACAACAATCGCCCTTGTAATAATATAGTAGATATCCCCGCCCCCACATTAATAGTAAAAATATTTTTAAAGACTACTCCTAGCACATTTAACTAACTCTATCTTAGCTGCTTTCAACTAAAAATGTATAAAATTGTAAAACATTAAATATTACATCATTTACCTTCTTGAGACTCTAATAGATATTTAGATCCTTATCAGTATAATTAACAATTCCAAAAAGGCACCTCCAGCATATTCAGTGCACCTAATCAAAGCTTTCCTTGATACAAATGCAAAAGTCAAATTGTAAATACACTGGGATCGCGATTTACCGGGGGTTACGG
>CAKNWW010350595.1:0-11107 GCA_932074435.1 Andricus kollari | reverse complement strand
TGATTTCATATAGGCTGGTCCTTGTGGGTTGATTGGTGGACGAAATTTATCAAATATCGTTTATAACATTTGCTCAAAACTATTCAGCAATTTTAATGCGCAAAGTTACAGCTGGACAGGGTTTAAAGGAAAAATTTCATTATCTGAAACAAAATTTTCAAATCTAATAATATGTAAGTATCAGAGTTTCTCTCTGTAAGTATTTTAAAATGTTAGCAAATATTTTTAAAGATTTCATGGAAATAAAGGCCATCATTAAAACCAACCGCAACACTACTGTACTTATTTTCATCTTCAGGTGCAGCCAGAAAAAGGAAACCCCAAGCCACAGATGAGCAAATAGGTCTTTTCGCGTCGAGGTGGTTAGCTGGAGCTAAAAAACGATATACGTTCGAAATGTACGTTAAAATCAATTTAATGAAAGAGGGACCCCAAAATGAGCCGAAAATCCGCCCCTTTTTTTGCGCTTAACGTAGTTTTTGAAGAAAAGATCATAAATTGACGCAACAGAGCTAAAAATAATCATCAATGCATGCTGTAACCGGGTTTGTCATTAGTTTACCGTTTAAACCCCTTCTTACACTGGAAAATTGAAAAACTATTCCTAATTGCAGTGAAAAATACTTCATGCATAAGAACGTGATTGAAATAGCTTTTAACCATGTTTTTTATGAAGGTACGATCGTGTTGGTGAATGTTTAATAACTACGTTAATTCTACTTACTTAGCACCATTTCAACCCATAAAACCGAAAAACGACCCCTATCAGGGGGTAGAAAGTACTTCATGACCAGGAACGAGAATAACATATTTTTTAATTATTGCTTTTCTATAGATATGCTCACGCTAGTGCCAATGTATAATAACTTCGTTAATTATTCTTACTTAGCACCATTTCAACCCCCTATACAATGAAGGCTCGTGAATACATCTATACACACACAAACACATACAGCCAAATATGCACGCGCCTTCACTATATAGGGTTATATAACCCATAACCCAATAACTCATTGTAGGGGTAGTTTTTCGATTTTCAAGAGTTGAAGCGTCACTAAGTAAGTATAATTGAGGTACATATTGTACTCGTAATGTTAAGATGAAAAACTATTAGACACTATTTCACCTACTTTTATGGTACCGGTGTAGTTTCAACTCCATGATAAGAGTAGTTTTCGGGATTCTCGGGGTTGAAATGGTGCTAAGTAAAAATAATCGACGTAGAGACTATACGCTAATATATTAACGCAATCCTACCTACATAAAAAAACATAGTTAAAAGCTATTCCAATCACATTCTTATGCATTAAGTACTTTTCACTCCCAATTCGGGGTAGTTTTTCAAATTTTTAGTTTTAAAAGGGGTTCAAAGGGTCAACTAATGACAAGCGCGGTGACAGCATGCATTGTCGATTATTTTGAGCTTTTTTCCGTCAATTTATGTTCTTTCCTTCAAAAACTACGTTAGGCGCAAAAGAAGAGGCGGATTTTCGGGTCCCTCTTTGAAAATTGTAATAATGATGACCAACACAGTGTACAATTTGATTCTTTTTTCTTAAGGAAGAAACAAAGAAATAAAGAAATTAATGACCAAGATTCTGATACAGATGACGCAGAAAGGAAAGATATTATTGACGATGATGACGGAGACGACGAATTTGACGAAATTGATGAAGAACTTTAAAAGTATTTTAGGGATAGATAAGCATACAATGTTCCACATTTTTAACTTGGTGTTATAAAAAAAATTGTTTTTCTAGTAAAAGGTGTCTTCAAAACCCTCTAATTACAGTTTTACTATTTTTTTTTAAATCTGGGGAGAAAAAATCCTGGGAAATATATTGGTCCTTTTATTTATCGTAACACAAACACGCATTATGTTTGTTTGAATCTATCATGTTGCACTGTGATTCAAACATCAATATACATGCTCGCATATATTATATAAATTCGCACTTCTGTTTCTGTTTGAAGTTTTAAACTTTAACTGTAAGTTTGAACTAAAGTACTTATCAAAACTATCAATCCACTAAAAAACTCTTCATAAGAATATGCCTGTTTCGCGGATACCTCAGCGTAAAATTATGTTAGAAAGATAATTTAAAAAAATGTGCAAATGCGCCTTATTTCAAGGAGGAGACTTCAAAACTTAATTTAGCAAAGTCTCCATTTTTTCTATTAATTTCTCTGACGGACGCAGACTGTGGTAGCTGAGAATCTAAAATAAGCCAAAAAAGAAAACATAATAAGCTTCCTATAGGCTTGAAACAACATCTTTGTAACCTAATTTCTCGCTGAGGTATCCACAAAAACAGAGAGGCATGTTATGAATAGGATTTTTTTGCGGACTGACAATTGAGGGCCTGGATCAAAGAATGGGTTCTAAGTTTCTGGAGCCTAGAGTTGGCAGGAGGGGGAGACTAAACGCCGCTCAAATTCAAGTAGTCAGGAATATCTCCGGTCTGAGCGCCAGCAAGTTATGACGGGTTGTTTTATCCGGGCTCTCAATTCTGGCCGATAGTATAGTCGCATTATGCATTTGAAACTCATAACATTTTTAAGTGTGTGTGCCTGTAATTTCTAGTAATGCTCTCCAAATGTTGCATATAGCATTGATGATTACCTCTTTCAAAAAATCCCATTATTGGAAGCTTTTATTCCTATTCTAAAATGTAGTTGAAAGCGTAAACTTGTTGAAATACACGGTATCATATTTGATTGTAAGTAATTTATCAAATACTTTGATTTGCAGCTAATAACTACAGCCCGTCAATATCAATATTTCAGTCGATCCATTTCTAGATTCATGGAATCTGAAAACGAAGACATTCTGGAACCCTATATTTATTGCCGATCGCCATATTCATTCGTCTACTAGAATAGTATACTTAGCTCTGGATTTGGATTCATCTTGGATAAAACTTTGGATTCACTAATTCTCAACCATCATGACAACTTGCGAACATCCTAGATCCTCACCTTCCCATCCCTATAATGAATTGTGGCCTACTCTCTCTTGTATTCCTGGATACAACTACGTGGCCTCTATAATGTCTTTTTCTAACTGTTAATTTTAATCGTATATAGTAACATTCATGCCATTTGATACTGTACAGAAAACTGTTTTTATGAAGAGTTACAGGAGCACTTGCCGATGACTATAAGAATTTTGTAATTTTAAAAATACTGAAAAAAACGTTCCATTACAAAATATAAGTTCAAAAGTTAAAACTTTATTGAAAAAGTACTAATTTTTTAGAAATAGTTTAAGAAAATAGTCTCAAACGAACTATCTTATGCAATTTCTCAGTAAACTCTAACAAATACTAATTGAATTGTGTTATTTTACAGCTGTTGAAGTATTCCAAATTATGAGCCTTCATGATCAACTATTTGCTGGGGAAGTCTTCTGCGCATCAACGTCCTGACGATACTATACTCGAAAAACCATAAAGCTGAGCGAACAAAATATAGTGCATTTTTTGCAACCATTGATTTTCAAATATCATGTAAAACTTTGAAGTTTATCTTGTGATTCAATTTTGCATTGTAATAATAAATAAAGTGATGTATTTTAATACTTACCATGGATGTAAATTAAAAATGCTCTCATTTCTGTAAACATTCTGTAGAGGAAAACCCACTAATATTGCACACGTTTATGTTGAAAATACGTAAAATACCTCTTAAGCTCATGCGAAAGACCGAAGCTTCCTCACAATATTTTCATAACGTCGTATTGATTGTTACTGTATGAATTTGTATTTGAAAAACAATAAAAGGAAATACTTCATAAATGTAAGAAATGAATTCTTTATTGTATAATTATTTTAAGAGTAGCATAAAGATACTTTCACGTTATGACATTTCAGAAACGTACAAGGGATACACCTTAGGTACCTTCAAAACAACAATCCGCCATTATTTCCCACGAATATTGTAGACAGTTTCAAGTAAATGTTCCAACAATATTTCATAGGAACATTCTGAGTACTTTTAAGGAAATATTCCAGCAATAATCCACTAAAACATTGTACATACTTTTAGGAAAATATTCCAGCAATATTCCACAGGAATATTCTGGATACTTTCAATCTAATATTTCAGCAATATGCATAGGAAATATTCCTCCAATATGCCATGGCAATATTCCGACGGTGGGACATTTATATATTGCTTCAATATTACTGATATATTCCGTGGCAATATTTCAAAAGTTCCAAAGGAATATTCCTGTAATATTGAAGGAATATAGCGTGTTATGGGGGTTGATATTTATAAGGATGTAACGCATTCTAAAATGTAGATATAATGCACGCTAATAACTATAATTTCCAATTTAATCCCTTTAGATTTTCTAGTGCCGATTGTTTAAAAATTAAAATTGTGTGTAACTTCGAAAAAAAATTAAATTTTTAAAATGTTAAAACATGGAAGAGTTAAGATAAATTTTGAACACGTCTATTTCATTTTCAGCCAATAACTTGTAATCAAGTTATTCTGTTGGAGATGACGTTCATTTTCAAGTATAAGCGCGCAAATATTAGTTTTATTTATAATACGTTTTTTCCTGCCAAAAAGAAAGGATCGGACTTGATTTACAGTACACAAGAGTAATAACCTCATTCTTATGAAATTAAAAACATGCATACCTGGTGGTAAAAAAGCAACGCAAAAATTTTAAAAACTCTACCTTATTGTAATTGAGCGGTATTTTTCACCCATATTTCAATACAAAAATGTCAAAACTGATTGAATTATATCGATTGAATAATGAGAAGTCGTAAATAGATTAAAGAAGTTATTTAAAAAACGCAAATTAAATAATTAAAAATTAATCTAAATATCTTCATAGAAATCGACGATCTTTGAGGAACTTGATCAAAGTTAACGATAATTGAATCGATTCTCTTGTTCTTAGAGTTTCTTAGCTCCGGGCAGAAATCCTCATAGTTTCGGTCGGGTGTCGGTTCTCAAAGAAGTGTTTTGCAGGCTACAGGATTCAAGAGAATATAAAAAGCAAATTAAATTCTTATTCTATTGGGTTGTGTGTTTATGTCAATCTACTCCAGTGGAAGCAAGTTATTTCTTCTAGAGCCAACTATCCAAAATAATAATTCGTAATATACGAGGAAAGCGTAGTATCGCAGGGTCTACATTTTGGGAGCACTGCCCGAATGATGCTTTCTGTTCCCGCATCAGGCCCTTTTGACCCTACTGCAGCCTCGGCTCCCCAATTACCTGTTTCGTGTAGGTCGTATATTTCAAGGCTATGTGCGATTCTAGCACCTAATGCTGGATTCTATTCCACCCATGTACGCGGATGATTTATATCTAGGCGCTATGCCTTTTGATTGATTACAATATATATATATATAGACTTAGGCATATTCCTATACAAAATGTCTTCTGATTGGTTATTGTTAATAATTTGTTTGATGTTATTGTTCCTCCTTTGATTGACCTTCAGGTTTGATTGATCATAACATGATTCCCGTCCAATACTTATTCTCCTTAAAGTTTTACCTCTGTTTTTGAGTTTCGGGCGCTACCTTTCGTCGGAGTGGGAACTCAGGTAGTAGCGTGAGGCTTCTTTTCTTGAGCAAGCTTGGACCCTTTTTCTGCTTAGTCTAGTTTCAATGAAGGTGTGTGCTAGTGTAGCCATTTTCGGTTGCTGCAACGATTTAGAATCAATTGTGCTTCTTTTAGACAGTTCGGGTATTTGAGTCCTTTGATTAAAAGTCAGTGGTTCTTTAAGTTTCAATTACTTGTTCAGTGATTTCCCAACTCGATCGTCTTCTGGTGTTGTGGAAAGTGACGAGTGGGATGGCGTATTGCGTCAATTTTCCAAAACAATTAAAACCTTTTTTTGGGCACAAAAGGAGTGCTCATTGGATAGGCTCGGGACTAAATGTTCAGTGATAAACTGTCTTGTTCTTTTTCGTGGACTTTAACATGACCGAACATGATTCGTTCGCTACCCAACGCCAGTCCGTCATTAATTTAAAACAGTTATCATAATATTTAATGTAATTGTTAAACCATTTAACAAAGTAAAGTACAGTGAAGTGCGTTACATTATATTAGCTTTACCAGGAAATTGTAACGCGCTAACGTCACCGTTACATTTTAACACAAGTAACGCATTTTCTTTTTACAAATTTAGGTGCAGAGGGAATTGAACAAGGAAGACGCGTTATTAGACACCATGTCGAACCACAACAACGCAGGCGTAGCATTCCATATAGTCAATCAGCTGAAGATGCTAATGCTATTGAAATTCGCGAAGGAAGCCTCGTTATCTTGGAACTTGCGGATGGCTCTCAGTTTATTGGAGGTCTTCACGCTTATGGACTTTTGCCACCTCCCTGGATTTATAACCCACTACCTGATGAAATGATAGTTTATGTTCGAAAGCCAAATGGCTATGGTTGGGTTACAGCCAAACTCGATGCGCATAGACACCCTACCTTTAGTGATCTTTCTCGGAAACCGAGATTTGTTATTTTACATTTACCAAATGGCACTCGCATGCGTGCACAACTTGTACGTTTCGATCGGAATCAAATTCGTCTATTTCGTTCACGTAATAATGATAAAATCCACGTTTTTATAACAATGCCAGACGGCTTTTGCTACAGAGCATATTTCAGGAAGTATGAATCGTAAAAAAACTGTGGTGATCTTTAGAATCAGTTGTGAATGCAGTAAATTGATGTAAGTCTCTAGCTTAAATTTAATTCCTTCCGAGATCTGCATCCAATCTGATCCGAAAATTTTGGAGAGGATCATTATTCAATTTAGTTAAAGAATGTTCTCAATTTATTTCTGACTAATGTACTTCCTATTATTACTAAAATTTTCAAATAGGAATGGAGCTTAGGATACAGATGTCAAAAAAGTTTAGGTTCGGAAATGATCTGTGCTGCATCTGTTAATTTGAAATTTATGTAATACTCATAAATAAAAACATGTATTTGCATTTTGTAACGCTCCTATTTTCAACTTAATTTTATTTTAGTAGCATTCAACTTCGGCACCGCACTTCGACAGCAAATTTCCGCTTGAAAATTATATCGAGTGATTCAACTCAAGCTTATCAACTCGAAGTATAATGTACCGGCTCAATTTCCGACTAGCTCAACTTTCATTAATTGGTAGAGGGGGTAGTTCGCAAGAAATAGGTTTCTAATTCTAGAAATTACTACAAACCAATCAGGGCGTTGCTTTGGGATGTCCTTATCGATCGGCTGCCCGCGTTTCGTTTAATTTTAATGCACATGGTCCTAATAGACATGGAGATGATACACCGTCGCCTTTCTTCTCCTGGATTAATCCCCTGCAAATTTTAGGTCTAGAATTGGAGTCAAGCAGAAATCGATTTTGTCGTTCGGTCCTGAACTACAGAAGTCCTATCCTAACGGTTGAAATCAACGAACGAATACTTCTCGATGAGAGACAACACTGAATTCCACGCCAGGTGGATAAGTATTGTAGATATTCCTGAAGCTTTTCTGAGGCGATCTAGGAACTTGGAGGCATTCCAGTGTTGGAACTCCTCCTCGAGGTTGGACAACATTTAATGTTGGCAACCTTTGATGGAAAAGACGCAATAGTTTAAATGTTCCTTGCCGCAGTATGAGCAGAATGTCGAGCTAATCCACTGTCCTGATGTCTCCTTCCAGTCGTCGTCGACCTCGAAGATGATGCATCGATGACGCCTAGACGCCGACGGAATTATAAAACAGAGATCTAACATCCCCTCTTCTTTTTTAAAAACATTTTAAGGGATTTAAAGGGATTACAAAGGATCTCACGGGAGTTAAAAAGATTTAGATATATTATAAAATCACTAATGGGATTTTAAATGCTTTTGACAGAATTCTAAGAGGCACCGAAATATTTTGCTGAATCTTGAAGGATTTTGAAAAATTTGATGGATTTTGTCAAGTTTCAACGAATTTTATGGGATTTCAAAAGATTTGCGAAGGTTTTAAAGACTTACGTAATTCAAATACTTTTAAAGTGTTTACGTATTACTTTGTGGCATTTGAGAGGATTTTAAGATATTTCAAAGGATTCAAAAGTATATCCACGGATTTTAGAGAATTTTGTATAGAATCTCAAAAGATTGAGCGGGATTTCAATGGATTAAAAAATTCAAGGAAGCTTAAGAGACTTTATGGGATTTTAAGAGATTTCAATATACTCCAAAAGAACCGACGGAATTTCAGAGGATGCCTCAGACATGAATGCACATGCATAAAACTTTGGCAACAGATTACTTGGAGCACGTGGAGCTAAGGAAACGGCGTCACTGCACTAAACTAAAACATTTTTAACAGTGGAAAATTCAGGAAACAATATAAGTGCGTGTCACAAATCTTGCGAATCTTGTTTATTTATTAACGAATTGCGAAATTTTTACAGAATTATGTTTACTGATTAACAAGTGACACTTGCGTCCTTAATCCCTCGGAGGTATCGAATTAGACGTTCAAAATAAGAACGAAAACCCCTCAAGTCACTCCCCAAAATCTTCTCCACATGTTATTCACTCTTGCCGTATCTTTGAAGTATCAACAAGGGAATGAAATTAATTAAAAATATTGTGTAACAGGGTAAACGTGACACCTAGCTCCAGTTGCTACAAAAATGCGTTTCGGGTGTCGGGTGTGTTCGATCGGTGTTCGGTAGAGATCGTGACGCAGCCACTTCTGTTTGACATTCTGGAGTGTCGATTTGAATATAATGATAGTGAGTCTATATCACCAGTGGATGTTAAAACAGACTATAAAATTATGGTCTGTCTGACTATGAGGAAAAAATAGTGGATGGTACTTGGTACTATCTAGAAGATCGAACTGACAATCTAAATTTTGACACTTCAATTTTGACTATCCATTTTTCTCCGAGCAAACACCTTTTTCATCCTACTAGACCTTTATCTATTCCTCTGTTTTCTAAAACCTTCCACAGCATCTCTCTCTTTACTGACGGAAAACCTCCCTTCGGACCTGTGAAAAAGGTTCAGATTTTGCCTTCTTCCTTTACCAACTATTTATCTATGAAAAGTAGGACAATGCACAACGGTAAAAGATTCTGAAAATCGAAAACAGAATTCTGTTGAAAAGTAGCCCACGAGGACACTGAATATGCATAATTTCATTTGTATCAAACAATCAGAAAGCAATATTTTGCAAATGGAAACAGAATAAGCAAGGTTAACAGTCGTAAATATTTTTTTGATAGCCAAGCAAGTTGTATTTTTGCTCAGAGATGCTAAAAATGATTCTAAATTTTTTTCCAAAAAAACATTTTGGTTAAATGAACAAAAGTTTTGTTCAGTCGACCAAATTCGTTTGCTTCATTCAACTAGGTCTTGTTTTGGGTGAGATTCGTACATCAAAGTTCAACGAAATTTAAGCATTGTTATAGTTGATTTATTACTAATGAAAACTGCGACTTAGCTTGTGTATTTCAAATCCATAGATAAAATGTTTGGAACCAAACAATCATGTTTCATAATTTATGTTTATTATCAAATGGCTGCCAGGATTATAAATCTCTTACAAATACATTTGTGGAAATACATGAGATACATTGTACAATTATGCAATCGTCTATTGACTAACTAATATACAAAATATGAAATATTGTGAAATCTTCATATCGTAGAAAGCTCAGTTATCGGATATTGGTTGGTATAATAAAAGAGTGACGACAGTCAGAAAAATTATCAGTTCTCGTTCACGAAACTCTTCAAAAATCAGCTCATGCCCTTTTTATCTATACAAAATGAAGATCGTCGTTGGTAGTTTGTTCTTTATATTCCTGGCTTTAATTGACTTCGAATGTAAGTGTATTATAGTATGATACTGATATTTATAAGAAATATTGTGTTTTCTAAACAGGCGGAAAATGTAAACTAATTATTACTTTTCACAAGTTTTTCACTTCCTATTCCGAAATGGTACAAATATCAGTTTATTTTTTGCCGTAATATGCAAACTATTATTGCAATTTTATTCTTCAGATTCTGCAATTCCGTTGTTTAAAAATTGTCATTGCGCGTAACTTTGTAGAATTAGTTTCATTTTTTACGAAGTGTCTCGTCCCAAAATTCGGGATGACTAGTCCAATATTTTTCATAAGCTTGGCTAGTCGTCCCAAATTTTCGGAACTAGTCCATCCTCTTTTCCAACTTCTCCAATTTTTTGGGAATAGACACACCCTATTTTTTATATTTTAAACTATGAAAGACAGGATAAATTTTCACTACTTCTGTTTTGAAGGAAATGTATGAAAGTTTTTCATGAACAATTAGATGGTTTATATTAGAACCGAGTTGAGTAATTATTTTGTTTAAACATTGCAATTTTGTTCATTTTCATTTTCGAATGTAACTAAGAATCAGGATTTAGAGACCTAGCTAAAATAGAATTAATTAAATTGCATTATTTGAAAACAATACAATCTCAGCTGATTTTTAACTATGTAACTACTTCACAAAATTTCAGCACAATATATTAAATATTCATTTTCTAATTATAATCCTGCTGAATATAATAAAGACTGAAAAAGAGGCTAGACTCACTGAAAATTTCTGAACCGTAGATAGTTCGTCATTTTGTAATGTAAATAAAGTAACGTAAACTAGATTAGGTATGTCAATAATTTCTGTTTATTCATACGAGGCAATGACTTGTAAACACGTTATGTCGCTGGAGATGACGTTGTCTACAGGGAGAATATTCATTTATTGAATTTTACATAACTTAGTTCCGTAAACCGAGGACATTACGGCATTTTATTTTAATTTCACTTTCAGTCATGTAAAAGGAAATAGGGTAATATTTCATGTGAAAATATAAATATTCGTAAACATTTATTATAATTTAATTGGCATTTCAGTAAGAAATAACACAACTAGTGAATAAAGATCACCTATTTTTCTATGTTTTGAAAACGACTTTATCCTTGAGATTGTCTTAGAATGCAGGTGTTAAATTTAAGTTATTCAGGATTGCAGCTGGACCGGTAAACCGGAATTTGGAAATTTTTGAAGAAAAAATTTGTAGGTTGGTCATCTACAAAAATGAAAAAA
>CAKNWW010350594.1:0-10079 GCA_932074435.1 Andricus kollari | reverse complement strand
ATTCCAAAGAATTTACTCCCCTATTTTCGTGAAAAACCACCCTATTTCACCTGTTTTTAGAGCTAAATTTTTGGACTGTGAAGTCTGTTAAAATATTGTGTTTGTATTTGTTCCTTGTCGATGAAATGACGGTTTTTGATCTACAGAGCCTAAACCAGAATGATTGTAATTTTTAGCTGTCTGTATGTCCGTCTGTCTGGCTGTCTGTCTGTAGTCTGTAGTATCGTGTAGGCACGATAACTTTCGAAGGATTGATCATATTGAACTGTGCTTTGACACACTTTTTGAAGGCCTAGATAGAAAGAACGATTTCGTTAACCAGCTATTTTGGATAAAAATTCAAAAAGTGATCACATTTTGAAAATTTTTGAGACCACTTTTTTTCAAGATTTAAAAATTCTATGTACGGTTGTTAGTATCACTCAAAAAGACAAATAATTTATTTTAATGTCAATTTTCGATAAGAAGACAATTATCAGAGTTATAGCATTTTCAATATCCAAAAAAAAAGAAAATTAACATTTTAAGCCAAAAAACGCACGATATGAAAAAAATCTCAAGAGAAAAACATTTCCTTTTGAGAGTCTTACAAGATTATTATAACAACTTTTTGAATTTTTTCGAAAAATTAAAAATTCTAATTTTGATCGCACAAAAAAAATGAAAAATGAATAATTCAATTTTTCGGTCAAACTATGCAAGATCTAAAAAAAGATGAAAAAACAAAAATTATGTACACAAAAAAGATCTACAAATTGTTTATTGATAACTTTTTGATGAAACGCGTAGTTTTTGTTTTATTCGTGAAAAACGACATTAAAAATAAAAAAATTAAATTTTTTGACAAACGACACAAGCTATGTGAAAAAATGAATCGACAGAAGCTGCTCATCCAAAAAAGAGCTACAAATTTTTCATTAACAATTTTTCAAAAGGACGCTTAGTTTTTGTCTTAATCGTAAAAGAAAACATTAAAAAATTAAAAAAATTAATGTTTTGGAAAACGACACAAGGAAAGAAAAAAAATAATAGGCAAACTTGTTCACTCAAAGAGGATGTACAAATTCGTTATTTATAATTTTTAGAAAGGGTGAGTAGTTTTTTTTCAGTCGTAAAAAATAAGAATATAAATAAAAAAATTAAATATTTGGAAAAACGACACAAGAGACGAAAAAAATGAACACAAAAGTTGTTCAACCAAAAGACATCCACAAATTTGTTATAAACTCTTGTTATAAAACTCCATCAAAAATTAAAAATTTACTTTTTGGAAAAACGACACAAGCTACAATAACTTTTTATTTAACAAAATTTGTCGCCTAAATCATATATACAAATTTGCTTAGAACTACGTTACATTAGTATGTGTATTTTCAGTTTATATCATAAAAAAATAACGTTGAAAGTAACCAAATTAAATTTATGGAGAAACGTCACAAGTTGCAATAAAATGTATAATAACAACATTTTTTGTATACGATGCACACTTTTTTATAATTATAAAAAAGACAATGAAAATACGCATGTTTCAATACCAATGCATATATTATGAATTGTGATAATATAAATTTATTAAAATGATAGATTTTTCAGGGTAGTGGAGAATCAAAATTAGTGGAAAATAAGGAGCAAATGAAGTAATCATGAAAAATAAAATTTGCAAATTATTTTGAAAAATCTAAATAAGCATTACCAGCTTGAGATACACAAATAATTATGATATACATTTGATATAATAATGTTGAGCATAATGTAGAAAAGTTCAGATTGTGGACAAAATCGAGTGCGAAGCACGAGATTCGTGATGAGAATGTGCTCGTTAAAGCCAAAGGAGCTTTAACAAAAGAGAATTCACAATCACCAAATTGTAGTTGTCGATGATTTGACCTTTAATTTTAAAAGGTCTAGGCGCAAATGTGGGGGAAATACAAAGACCAAGCGCGTAGCGCGAGATAAATATATTATCAAGCGCGAAGCGCGAGAACCAGCGGTCACGCGACCTAGGCGCGCTCAAACTTACGAGCCGCGCGCGATGAGAATGTGCCCGCTCAGCGGGCATATTTCTTTTATTTTAGACGTTTATCAAATGAAAATGAGGGGAAAATTTTGAAATGAAAGGGGAGGGGTGAGTTTTTGTATTTTTGTCGTCACCCAGGGGGGTTCAAGCTTTGTGTGATGACCTGTGACGAAGCAGTGTAGGAGTGGAAAACGTGTTCACAATAGCGTGACGTAGTTTTTGAACGGCCTCATACATCTTTGTATCAATAAACTCTTTTAAAAAATTTATATTTTTTCACGGGTAGAGCTTACGTTGTCGAATCAATTGCTGGTAAATCAACAAGGCATGATAGTATCAGAAACTATTCTCCCAAGCAGAGGATATCGTAAAATTTGAAATTCGTTCGGCGTCTTCTTGAAAGCAAATCGCTGTTGGTCTGCATGAGAGCGTCTCAATCTAATAAATTTATCGATCACGTTCACCTAAATTTCGTTTTGCACAGCTGCATTATTAGATTTTATAATTTTAAATTTCTTACTATCCAATTCCAATTGCTTTTGAAATTTGAAGCAGGTAAAGATTAGGTCTAAATTTTCATGTTATTTAAAACTTTGGAAAAATGAACGCTTTAGCATTAACATTTTCAAGTGCTATTTAATTAGCCGATTTTCGAAATTACATGTGCTTTCAAAGTTTAAGACACTTAATTTTGCACAGAGTGAAGAACTGAATATTATAATGCGTTCTAATTTGGGGCAATGAAAATGTAAGGGGTTGTCATAATTGGGAACTCTCGAATTTAAATTCTTTAATTTTTGTTTGTTTTGGATTTTCGGATAACAAAACATTTTTCAGGCAAAGTTTCAGAATACGAAATTCGTTAAGTACGAAAAATTTTAACTTGAACTTTAATGAAGTTTTGAATAACTTAAAAGTTATCGTTAGAGTTACCGTTTCAAAATATAACTTTTTTCAGTTACTTTTGCAAAAAGTGTCTATCGCGACTTTTTTAGCTACATTTGTATTTTAGAAATATATATATATGTAATATATATAATATATATAGTCACTTTTAGGATAAAATATTTATTTAGTCGCTTCTTTGAATAAATTAAAACAGAGAACTCATGAATTTCTGAATTTTATTGCAGTTTTTCAATTCATTTGTAAGAATTTAATTGAATTTTCTTGAATTCCTTGAATTCTTCAAAATTCATTCCAATTTTACTGAAATCAATGGAATATTGGATTAAATTTTTTGTAATTCATTTGAATTCATTTTGAATTTAACCTAAATTCTGAATAAATGAACATTGCTTTCTTTTAATTTACTTGCATTTTTCAACATTTATTCAATAATAATGAATTCAATAAATTTAAAAAAACTTTTAATCAGCCCTGCAGTCTTTTAACCGCACCTTGAATTCTTAGGCATTTTTTCAAATTTTTTATGAATTTCTTCGATTTTTTTCAATTAATCCCAAATTTAATAAATTCAATTGAATTTTATTTTTATTCGTTGTTTTTTTCTTAATTCTCTTAAATTCTGTTCAATTCGCCCCGAATTCTCATTACTCCCATTCTACTCAAATCAATGGAAGTTATTTGTATTTAAAAAATGTATCCAATTATATGCTTTCAAATTTTTATGAATTTCATCAAAGCATCTTGAATTTTCTTGAATTATTTTGAATTTAGTATAATTTTACTGAATTCAGAGGAATATTTTGGATTTGAAAAAATGTTTTCAACTCATTCAAATTCACTTGAAATTAACTATGAATTCTTTTCAATTTACCCTGAATTCTTCAAATCTTTTTTTAATCTTTTTATTTTTCTCTTGAATTCTTTTGATTTTTTAAACTCTCGCTGCATTCTTATAAATTAACTTGAGTTCTTCTGCATTCAACTTCAATTTTATTGAAATTAGTGGAATATTTTGGATTTTTTTAACTGATTTAAATTAGTTTGGAATTCACTTTGAATTCTTATTAATTCATTCTGAATTCTTTTTTAAGATTTCCATTCTTTGAAATTCTCTTGATTTTTTAGCTTTCACTAAAATCTTTTGAATTCACTTGAATTTATTTTTAATCGCTCAATTTTACTCAATTAAATGAGTTTTTAGACCGTTTTTTTAATTCAATCTAAAATCTGTCAGACTCATCTTGAATTCATAGGAATTTTGTCAAACTCTTCTGAGTTTCCTTAAATTATTCTAAATTCGAATTTAATTTGACTGAAATTAGTGGCATATTTTGGATTTTTGAATTTTGTTTAACTCATTTGAATTCTTATTAATTTATCCTGAGTTCTTTAAAAATGTAGTATTTTCTGGATTTTTTAACTCTGCATGAATTATTTTCAATTCGCTTGAATTCTTCTAAATTCATTCAATTATTAAATGCTCAAAAAATTGGAATTCTTTGGAATCCTCTTGAATTTTTTAACTCTTGCTGATTTTTTTGGATATAATTCGAATTCCTCTAAATTCAGCTTTATTTTTACTGAAATTAGCAGAATCTTTTGGTTTGAAAAAAAGTCAACTCATATGAATCTACCCAAATTTTTGTTTGGAACAACCAAAACATTTAGTTAAGTCAACCAAATATTTTGTTGTCCATATAATAAACATATTGTATGGTTGCACCAACAAAAATTTTGTTTGTCTAACCAAATATTTTTTTGAGTACGTGTAGTTACAGTAATTAGTTAGAAAATAAACTTTTTTGTTGAACATTTATATTTTAGGATTAAAAGTTCAATTGTTTTCTAGAGATTTCACCTCTTTGGTTTAAAAATTCGACAATTGGGTTGAAATTTCTTTTCTTCCTTGACTGAAAAATCTTTCATGGTTAACTTCAACTCTTTTGTTGAAAATTCGCCGTTTTTATTTGAAAATGTATCTCTTTTGGTATCGAAGTTTTATCTTTTTTGATTCAAAATACAACTTTTTGGTTGAAAACTAATCTCTTTTGGTTAAGGATTCAACTATTTTGTTGAAAATTGATCTTTTTGGTCGTATTCAACTGTTTCCGATTTGAAATTAAAATCCTTTTGGGTTGAAATATGAACCATTACATTTTTCGTTGAGAATTCTTGAAAAATAAACCGTTTGCTTGATAATTATTTTTGTTTTTGTTGAAAATGCAACTATTTGGTTGAAAATTAATCGATGTTTTATTAGAAATCTGATTTTTGTCTAAAATTGAAATTTTTTTCCACTTACGATTATTCCATATAATTCTTCTTCAATTAATTTTTTTCTACTCAAAACTCAATTATCCAGATAAGAAGATAGAAAAAGTTAGCTATTTTCGATTAAATAATGCATTAAAAATAGTTTTTCGAGGTTTTGTGCATTTTTATCGCTTTTTTCTTAATTACCTATAATTAGGTTACATAACATACACAAAATCTTAGATAGCTCGTAAACAAGTATAACTAAGCATTGTATCTAATCTCAAATTACTAAACTCGATTAGGAAAAATATCGTTTAATTATTAATTATTTATAAATGTCCGAGGGGGGAAGGCATTTATAAATTATTTGTTTGACCTAATGTTAATAATATATATATGTATATATAAACTTTTATGTGAATTATCCTGCATCTAAACGATTAATTGTGCGGAAGGAATAATTTGCAATTTTGGCGAACTATAACGTCTTTTTAAGAAATGTTTTCTCAAACTTATGATATTATAAAAATAATCAACTTTTTCAATTTCCCCCTCTAGATTATTGACACTGGAGTCGAATAACGATAATTAAACAAAAATAGGCAGAACAGTCGAAAATCCGGATAAGCCGAGATTCTAGACAATTACCGATTTTCTTTACCTATTTAAACTGATTATAATCTATGTTTGAAATTGTACGATTTTTTAATCATCTTTACGTAATATCAAAATCCAGGGTGGTTTGGTTTAAATTATACAAAGCCTTGATCCAAATGAATACAACTCATTCTTATTTTATTAAAAATAATTATTCTGTTAAGGAAAAATCTTTTCCAAAATCGGATTCTGCTAAAAAAAAAAGAGTGCCAAATTATCTTATGATGCAGAAAACCAATCTTCTTCTTCTTCTGTATTGTCAAAACAGCACCTGATCAGCAGCATTTGAAAGATTAAAAAATGTGCAAATTTTCAGAATTTTGGATTCAGATTTTTTTGATGCCGATTGAAAATTTAATTACTTCATTGGGTCAGTACATTATGGATTTCTTATTTGCGAATGGTAAACGGAATTGAACGGAATAATCTGTTAGAATTGATCAGATCGACAAAAATGAGAATTCAGATAAACACTGCGTTTATAGAAAAGGAAAATAATAAAACATTTTAAGTTATCACAACTGATTGTTTCAGTACGTCGATTACATATTTAGAAAATTATTTCCCGTTGAAAAGTTTGAAATTGTCGTGAAGTGATTTAATTTAAAATTCGGAGAAGTACAAATGATTATTATTACAATCATCATCATATTACAATTGCAGTAGGGATGGAAACATGTTTTCTTATAATTCTATTTCCTAATTTCAAAATTTGAGTTCGCCTGGGAATTTAAATAATTTCAAATTCGAAGCGATTGAAATCCGACGCTTTGAAAATAAAAACGAAATGAAATATTTCTAAAATTTCCGAATTTTAGTTTGCTATTACAGGATGGTAAATTTTGGTATGGGATTGATCTAGGAAAACATCTAGGACTTGGTTCTATGAATCAATTATTATTTTGTCAACTTTAGCCAATGGACTTTAATTTTTTTGAAGGAAATATAAACTAATTTTCGAACACAAATCTCTTAATTCTTTCGTTCGGCAAAGCCGACGAAATACAGCTTGTTACAAATAATTAAATTATTAAATCATTGTTTTATTCATGTAATAATTACTTATAGAAATATGATATACAATAATGTAGGACTCGAAATGAAAAAAAAAATCGATCAATTCTACATCTTATTAACTTCAAAAAAATCATTGACTGTTAACTGGTCGGCGCTGCCCCTCCTTCCCTATACACTTTCCATTATGTTCGACCGGTAGAGCTGAAAAAGGAATTTATATTTATCATAATTTAAAATAATCATATCTTCTTAAAAATCCGATACTTTAAAAGATATATTATTATATGTGTAATATGAATCATTTTTCCAAAGTCAACTATTTCGCATTGAATCTTTTAAAGCTAAACATATTCATTTTGAACTATATGTGTAAAATCGGAATTATAACATATTAAGAAAATTAATCCACAGAATTTGATATGACAATTAAATTAATTCAATTATAAAAAAATGTATTTCTGCACAACTTACGTCTGTGCATACAATCTTCCAAGCAGTCGGCCCTCTTTTCATTCACAGTAATAAACTTTCCCTTCCAGGGTATGCAGAACAGCACGTCATTCTTTTGGATCTAAAGCCATATTTTTGCTAAATTCACTAATCTTGGGGAAAAACCAATCATTTTTCAATATGAAAGGGAAGGCGTAAATTTTTGTGTACTTACAGGAAAAGGGCAATCATTGCGACAATCATTTTGGCCTATGTCTATTGAAAAGGGCGTGAAAAATTCGATCGAAACTGTAATAGAAAAAATTTGGTTTAATGATATGAAAAAAGTTTTAAATTGCTGTATTCGACAGTACCCCTAAAATCTCAAAAATTTCATCACCTCCCCCTTGGTAAGTATTTTCCCTATGACAAATATTTTTCCCCATAAGCTGCTATCCATTACACTTTGGCAAAACTTGAGACCGATCAATATAATTCCTGACGTTATAAAATATAATTTACTTGTTATAAAAATCAAGACGTACAATTTGAATTATTTAAAGTATACGGCATGTAGTTCATTAATTTGATTTATTTTAAAGAGTTTTTTCATCAATTAGTTTTCAACATATGTCATCAAAAGAGTTTTTATAACAAAAAATATGAATAACTAAAAATATATATATACATTTATTTATAAACTGCATAGGTTATTAGGAAGTACAAAGATTATTATCACATTCCAATATGGATAAAAATATGTTTTCTTAAGATAACATATGTTTTTGAATGCAAGTATACATTTTTTGTATAGATAATTACTTACTAATTAAGAGAGCGAATAACACATTTGCGAACATCTCAAATAGTCAATTGTAGGGAAATATTTTCTCGATCAAAATTTTCGTCTGATGAAAAGCTCACAAAATAAAGATGTTTGACATGAAACTGAATATTTTTTCTATTGTGATAGTTTTGCAGTGTTGGCGTAAACGTGGTAAGCACGTTTACAAGGTCTGATGAAAATAAATATAATCTTTTGGTCATGCAATGTGTAATAATATACTATCTGAAAAAATACAACATATTGAGAGAAAAACAGTAAATAACAATAAAAAGCTTGAACTTCATTGCGATTTAGTACTTTGTTTTTTACTTAGTTATGCAAATTAAATATATGAAAATTCAAAAACAAGCAATGAGTAGAATTCTCTGGATTCAAAATTCTACATTACATTTGATCATATACTATTTAGTAAAAACATAAATGAGTTGCCACTAATTATAATCTAAAACCGAAAATGAACACATTAACATGAACGTTGGCCATTTCTACATGTGCCACAATCGCGCCGCGCACGAGAAGATCTAGTATTTCAATACATCAGACTTTTGCTTAAAATTTCAACAATTTGATTGCAAATGCAACTATTTTGATAAAAAGTCGTCTTTTTTGTTAGAATATTTAACTACTTTGTCGAAAATTCGTCTTTTTGGATTGAAAATTCATTCATTTGTAATAAAAGTTCTTAGTTGAAATTTCTAAAAAAAATTCGTCTTTTTGGCTGGAAGATTATACTTTAGTTAGAAATGAAAATATTTTTGCTTGAAGTTCATTCTGTTTTGTTTGAAAATTCGACAATCGATGGTAAAAGGTTGGTCTAAAATTAATTGTGTTGTTCGTTGAAAATTCAACTGTTTGATTGAAAAATTATCTTTCATGTTCGAAAATTCATCTTTTTGGGTATAAAATTCAACGGTTTTTTTTTGTAACATTCGACTTTTTCACTTGAAAACTCAAATTTTTCGTTGAAAATTCATCTCATTCGGAGGACATTTTTTGTTGTTGTTGAAAATTCAACTATTTTGTTGAAAATATAATATATTTCGACTTGAAATCTTAAGCATTTAATATTGAATTCAATATGGTACCTATACAATAATTTTATTCCAAAGAATTTACTCCCCTATTTTCGTGAAAAACCACCCTATTTCACCTGTTTTTAGAGCTAAATTTTTGGACTGTGAAGTCTGTTAAAATATTGTGTTTGTATTTGTTCCTTGTCGATGAAATGACGGTTTTTGATCTACAGAGCCTAAACCAGAATGATTGTAATTTTTAGCTGTCTGTATGTCCGTCTGTCTGGCTGTCTGTCTGTAGTCTGTAGTATCGTGTAGGCACGATAACTTTCGAAGGATTGATCATATTGAACTGTGCTTTGACACACTTTTTGAAGGCCTAGATAGAAAGAACGATTTCGTTAACCAGCTATTTTGGATAAAAATTCAAAAAGTGATCACATTTTGAAAATTTTTGAGACCACTTTTTTTCAAGATTTAAAAATTCTATGTACGGTTGTTAGTATCACTCAAAAAGACAAATAATTTATTTTAATGTCAATTTTCGATAAGAAGACAATTATCAGAGTTATAGCATTTTCAATATCCAAAAAAAAAGAAAATTAACATTTTAAGCCAAAAAACGCACGATATGAAAAAAATCTCAAGAGAAAAACATTTCCTTTTGAGAGTCTTACAAGATTATTATAACAACTTTTTGAATTTTTTCGAAAAATTAAAAATTCTAATTTTGATCGCACAAAAAAAATGAAAAATGAATAATTCAATTTTTCGGTCAAACTATGCAAGATCTAAAAAAAGATGAAAAAACAAAAATTATGTACACAAAAAAGATCTACAAATTGTTTATTGATAACTTTTTGATGAAACGCGTAGTTTTTGTTTTATTCGTGAAAAACGACATTAAAAATAAAAAAATTAAATTTTTTGACAA
>CAKNWW010350593.1:0-10001 GCA_932074435.1 Andricus kollari | reverse complement strand
TCATTACCACTGGAAACAGTGGATGTCGCTCGCATTGGATACAACGGATCTCACTCCCACTGGAAACAGTGGATGTAGCCAAAGGTTGGGTACAACGGGCCTCATTCCCACAGAAAACAGTGGATATCATTCCCACTGAAAACAGTGGATGTCATTCCCCATGGAAACTGTGAATATCATTCCCACTGGAAACATTGTATGTCATTCCCACAGGAAACAATGGATTTCATTTCCACTGGAAACGATGAATGTCATTCCCACTGGAAACAGTGGATGTCAATCCCACTGGAAACAGTGGATGTTGCTCACATTGGATACAACAGATCTCATTCCCACTGGTAACAGTGGATGTCATTCCCACTGGAAATAGTGAATGTCATTCCCACTGGAAGCGGTGGATGCTATTCCCACTGAAAACACTGGATGTCATTCCCACTGGAAACAGTGGAGGTCATTCCCCATGGAAACTGTGAATATCATTCCCACTGGAAACAGTGTATGTCATTCCCACAGGAAACAGTGGGTGTCATTCCCACTGGAAATAGTAGATGTCATTCCCACTGGAAACAGTGGATGTCATTTCCACTGGAAACGATGAATGCTATTCCCACTGGAAACAGTGGATGTCATTCCCACTGGAAACAGTGGATATCGCTCGCATAGGATACAACGGATTTCATTCCTACTGGAAACAGTGAATGTCATTACCACCGGAAACAGAGAATATCGCTCACATTGGATTCATCGGATCTCATTCCCACTCGAAACAGTGGATGTCATTCCCACTGGAAACAGTGGATGACGCCCACATGGGATACAACGGATCTCATTCCCACTGGAAACAGCGGATGTCTTTCCCACTGAAAACAGTGAATGTCCTTCCCACTAGGCACAGTGGATGTCATTCCCACTGGAAATAGTGAATGTCATTCCCACTGGAAAAAGTGGATGCTATTCCCACTGAAAACAGTGGATTCATTCCCCATGGAAACTGTAAATATCATTCCTACTGAAAACAGGGATATCATTCCCACTGGAAACAATTAATGTCATTCCCACTGGAAACAGTGGATGTCGCACACACTGGTTACAACGGATCTCATTCCCACTGAAAAAAGTGGATGTCATTCCCACTGGAAACAATGGATGTCATTCCCACTGGAAACAGTGGTTGTCATTTCCACTTGAAACAGTGAATGTTCTTTCCACTGGAAACAGTGGACGTCATTCCCACTGGAAACAGTGTATGTCATTCCCACAGGAAACAGTAAGTGTCATTCCCACTGGAAACAGTAGATGTCATTCCCACTGGCAGCAGTGGATTTCATTTCCACTGGAAACGATGAATGTCATTCCCACTGGAAACAGACCATGTCATTCCCACTGGAAACAGTGTATGTCATTACCACAGGAAACAGTGGATGTCATTCCCACTGGAAAGAGTGGATGTCACTCCCACTGGAAACAGTGGATGTCATTCCCACTGGAAACAGTGGATATTGCTCGCATAGGATACAACGGATTTCATTCCTACTGGAAACAGTGTATGTCCTTTCCACTAGAAACAGTATACGTCGTTCCCACTGGAAACAGTGGATGTTATTCCCACTGGGAACATTGGATGTAGCTCACATTGGATTCAAGGGATCTCATTCCCTCTGGAAACAGTGGATGTCATCCCCACTGAAAGCAGTGAATCTCCTTCTCACTGGAAACAGTAGATGTCATTCTCACTGGAAACATTGGATGTCATTCCCACTGGAAACAGTGGATGTCATTCCCACTGGAAACAGTGGATGTCACTCCCACTGGAAACAGTGGATTTAATTTCCACTGCAAAAAGTGGAAGTCATTCCCACTGGAAACAGTGGAGGTCATTCCCACTGGAAACAGAGGATTTCATTCCCACTGGAAACAGTGGAGGTCATTCCCACTGGATTCAGTCAATGTCTTTCCCACTGGAAACAGTGGATTTCATTCCCACTGGAAACAGTGGATGTCATTCCCACTGGAATCAGTCAATTTCATTCCCACTGGAAGCAGTGGATTTCATTCCCACTGAACACGGTGGATGTCATTCCCACTGGAAAGAGTGGATTTAATTTCCAATGGAAACAGTGGATGTCATTTCCACTTCAAACAGTGAATGTCATACCCACTGGAAACAGTGGATGTCATTCCCACTGGAGACAGTGGATGCTGCTCACATTGGATACAACGGATCTCATTCCCACGGGAAACAGTGGATGTCATTCCCACTGGAAACAGTGGATGTCATTCCCACTGGAAACAGTGGATGTCATTCCCACTGGAAACAGTGGATGTCATTCCACACTGAAAAGAGTACACGTCATTCCCACTGGAAACAGTGGTTGCTGCTCACATTGGATACAACAGACCTCATTCCCGCTGGAAAAAGTGAACGTCATTCCCATTGGAAACAGTGGATTTCATTCCCTCTGGAAACAGTGGTTGTCATTTCCACTGGAAGCAGTGAATGTCCTTCCCACTGGAAACAGTGGATGTCTTTCCCACTGGAAACAGTGGATTTCATTCCCACTGGAAACAGTGGATGTCGCTCGCATTGGATACAACGGATCTCACTCCCACTGAAAACAGTGCATGTCGCCCACATTGGGTACAACGGGTCTCATTCCCACAGAAAACAGTGGATATCATTCCTACTGGAAACAGTGTATTTCATTCCCACTGGAAACAGTGGATGCCACTCTCACTGGAAACAGTGGATGTCATTTCCACTGGAAACAGTGGATCTCCTTCTCACTGGAAACAGTGGATGTCATTCCCACTGGATGCAGTGGATGTCGCTCACATTGGATACAACGGATATCATTCCCACTGGATGCAGTAGATGCCATTCCCACTTTAAACAGCGGATGCTATTCTCACTGGAAACAGAGAATGTCATTCCCACTGGAAGCAGTGCATGTAATTCCCACTAGAAACAGTGGATGTCATTCCCACTGGAAACAGTGGATCTCCTTCTCACTGGAAACAGTGGATTTCATTCCCACTGGAAACAGTAGATGTCATTCCCACTGGAAAGAGTGGATTTAATTTTTACTGAAAAAAGTGGATGTCATTCCCACTGGATACAGTGGATGCCACTCCCACTGGAAACAGTGGATGTCATTCCCACTGGAAACAGTGGATGTCGCTCGCATAGGATACAACGGATTTCATTCCCACTGGAAACAGTGTATGTCCTTTTCACTGGAAACAGTGGATGTCATTCCCACTGGAAACAGTTAATGTTATTCCCACTGGAAACATTGGATGTTGCTCTCATTGGATTCAAGGGATCTCATTCCCACTGAAAACAGTGAATGTCATTCCCACTGAAAACAGTGGATCTCCTTCTCACTGGAAACAGTGGATGACATTCCCACCGGAAATAGTGGATGTCGCTCGCATTGGATAAAACGTACCTCATTCCCACTGGATGCTGTGGATGTTACTCCCACTGGATACAGTGGATGTTGCTCACATTGGATACAACAGATCTCATTCCCACTGAAAACAGTGGATGTCATTCACACTGGAAACAACGGATGTCATTCCCGCTGGATACATTGTATGCCGCTCACATGGGATACAACGGATTTCATTCCCACTAGATGCAGTAGATGCCAATCCCACTGGAAACAAGTGGATGTCATTCCCACTGGAAACAGTGAATGTCATTCCCACTGGAAACAGTGGATCTCATTCCCACTGAAAATAGTGGATGTCTTTCCCACTGGAAACAGTGGAGGTCATTCCCACTGGTAACAGTGGATGTCATTCCCACTGGAATCAGTCAATGTCATTCCCACTGGAAACAGTGGATTTCATTCCCACTGGTAACAGTGGATGTCATTCCCACTGGAATCAGACAATGTCATTCCCACTGAAAACAGTGGATTTCATTCCCACTGGAAACAGTGGATGTCATTCCCACTGGAAACAGTGGATGTCGCTCACATTGGATACAACGGATCTCATTCCCACTGGAAACAGTGGATGTCGTCCTCATTGGGTACAACGGGTCTCATTCCCACAGAAAACAGTGGATATCATTCCCACTGGAAACAGCGAATGCCACTCCCACCGGAAACATTGGATGTAGCTCACATTGGATTCAAAAGATCTCATTCCCTCTGGAAACAGTGGATGTCATCCCCACTGAAAGCAGTGAATCTCCTTCTCACTGGAAACAGTAGATGTCATTCTCACTGGAAACAGTGGATGTCATTCCCACTGGAAACAGTGGATGTCATTTCCACTGGAAACAGTGGCTATAATTTCCACTGGAAACAGTGGATGTCATTCCCTCTAAAATGAGTGGACGTCATTCCCACTGGAAACAGAGGATGCCATTCCCACTGGAAACAGTGGATGTCGCTCACATTGGATACAACGTATCTCATTCCCAATGGACACAGTCAATGTCATTCCCACTGGAATCAGTCAATGTCTTTCCCACTGGAAACAGTGGATTTCATTCCCACTGGAACCAGTGGATGTCATTCCCACTGGAAACAGTGGATTTAATTTCCACTGGAAACAGTGGATTTCATTCCCACTGGAAACAGTGGATCTCATTCCCACTGAAAATAGTGGATGTCTTTCCCACTGGAAACAGTGGAGGTCATTCCCACTGGAATCAGTCAACGTTTTTCCCACTGGAAACAGTGGATTTCATTCCCACTGGTAACAGTGGATGTCATTCCCACTGGAATCAGTCAATATCATTCCAACTGGAAACAGTGGATTTCATTCCCACTGGAAACAGTGGATGTCATTCCCACTGGAAACAGTGGATGTCGCTCACATTGGATACAACGGATCTCATTCCCACTGGAAACAGTGTATGTCGCCCACATTGGGTACAACGGATCTCATTCCCACTGAAATCAGTGGATGTCATTCCCACTGGAAACAGTGGATCTCCTTCTCACTGGAAACAGTGGATGTCGTTCCCCATGGAGAATCTGAATATCATTCCCACTGGAAACAGTGTATGTCATTCCCACAGGAAACAGTGGATGTCATTCCCACTGGAAACAGTAGATGTCATTCCCACTGGAAACAGTGGATGTCACTTCCACTGGAAACGGTGAATGTCATTCCCACTGGAAAGAGTGGATGTCACTCCCACTGGAAACAGTGGATGTCGTTCCCACTGGAAACAGTGGATATTGCTCGCATAGGATACAACGGATTTCATTCCCACTGGAAACAGTGTATGTCCTTTCCACTAGAAACAGTGGATGTCATTCCCACTGGAAACGGTGGATGTTATTCCCACTGGGAACATTGGATGTAGCTCACATTGGATTCAAAAGATCTCATTCCCTCTGGAAACAGTGGATGTCATCCCCACTGAAAGCAGTGAATCTCCTTCTCACTGGAAACAGTAGATGTCATTCTCACTGGAAACTGTGGATGTCCTTTCCACTAGAAACAGTGGATGTCATTCCCTCTAAAATGAGTGGATGTCATTCCCACTGGAAACAGAGGATGACATTCCCACTGGAAACAGTGGATGTCGCTCACATTGGATACAACGTATCTCATTCCCAATGGACACAGTCGATGTCATTCCCACTGGAATCAGTCAATGTCTTTCCCACTGGAAACAGTGGATTTCATTCCCACTGGAACCAGTGGATGTCATTCCCACTGGAAACAGTGGACTTAATTTCCACATGGAAAAAGTGGATGTCATTCCCAATGGAAACAGTGGAGGTCATTCCCACTGGAAACAGTGAATTTCATTCCCACTGGAAACAGTGGATGTCATTCCCACTGGAATCATTCAATGTCATTCCCACTGGAATCAGTGGATTTCATTCCCACTGGAAACAGTGGATGCTATTCCCACTGGAATCAGTCAATGTCATTCCCAATGGAAACAGTGGATTTCATTCCCACTGGAAACAGTGGATGTCATTTCCACTGGAATGAGTGTATTTAATATCCACTGGAAAAAGTGGATGTCATTCCCACTGGAAACAGTGGATGTCATTTCCACTTGAAGCAGTGAATGTCATACCCACTGGAAACGATGAATGTCATTCCCACTGGAGACAGTGGATGCTGCTCACATTGGATACAACGGATCTCATTCCCACGGGAAACAGTGGATGTCATTCCCACTGGAAACAGTGGATGTCATTCGACACTGAAAAGAGTACACGTCATTCCCACTGGAAACAGTGGTTGCTGCTCACATTGGATACAACAGACCTCATTCCCATTGGAAAAAGTGAATGTCATTCCCACTGGAAACAGTGGATTTCATTTCCACTGGAAACAGTGGTTGTCATTTCCACTGGAAACAGTGAATGTCCTTCCCACCGGAAACAGTGGATGTAATTCCCACAGGAAACAGTGGATTTTGCTCACATTGGATACAACGGATCTCATTTCCACTGGAAGCAGTGGATGTCGTTCCCACTGGAAACAGTGAATGTCATTCCAACTGGAAACAGTGGATGTCATTCCCACTGGAAACAGTGGATGTCATACCCACTGTAAACCGTAGATGTCACTCCCACTCGAAACAGTGGATGTCATTCCCACTGGAAACAGTGGATGTCGCTCGCATAGGATACAACGGATTTCATTCCCACTGGAAACAGTGAATGTCATTCCCACTTTAAACAGTGGATGTCGCTCACATTATATTCAACGGATCTCATTCCCACTCGAAACAGTGGATGTCGCTCACATTGGATACAACGGATCTCATTGCCACTGGAAACAGTGGATATTGCCCCTATTGGATACAATGGATCTCATTCCCACTGGAAACAGTGGATTTCATTCCCACTGGAAACAGTGGATGCCACACTTACTGGAAACAGTGGATGTCATTCCCACTGGAAACAGTGGATCTCCTTCTCACCGGAAACAGTGGATGTCATTCCCACTGGAAACAGTGGATGTCATTTCCACTGGAAACAGTGGACGTCATTCCCACTGGAAACAGTGGCTATAATTTCCACTGGAAACAGTGGATGTCCTTCCCTCTGGAAATAGTGGATGTCATTCCCACTGGAAACAGAGGATGACATTCCCCTGGAAACAGTGGATGTCATTCCCACTGGAAAGAGTGGATTTAATTTCCACTGGAAAAAGTGGATGTCATTCCCGCTGGATACAGTGGAGGTCATTCCCAATGGAAAGAGTGAATGCCTTTCCCACTGGAAACAGTGGATCTCCATCTCACTGGAAACAGTGGATGTCATTCCCACAGGAAACAGTGGGTGTCATTCCCACTGGAAACAGTAGATGTCATTCTCACTGGAAACAGTGAATGTCATTTCCACTGGAAACGATGAATGTCATTCCCACTGGAAACAGTGGATGTCGCTCGCATTAGATACAACGGATGTCACTCCCACTGGAAACAGTGGATGTCGCCCACATTGGGTACAACGGGTCTCATTCCCACAGAAAACAGTGGATATCATTCCCACTGAAAACAGTAGATGCCATTCCCACTGGTAACAGTGGATCTCCATCTCACTGGAAACAGTGGATGTCATTCCCACAGGAAACCGTGGGTGTCATTCCCACTGGAAGCAGTAGATGTCATTATCACTGGAAACAGTGGATGTCATTTCCACTGGAAACGATGAATGTCACTCCCACTGGAAACAGTGGATGTCGCTCGCATTAGATACGACGGATGTCACTCCCACAGAAAACAGTGGATATCATTCCCACTGAAAACAGTGGATGTCATTCCCCATGGCAACTGTGAATATCATTCCCACTGGAAACAGTGTATGTCATTCCCACAGGAAACAGTGGGTGTCATCCCCACTGGAAGCCGAAAATGTCATTCCCACTGGAAACAGTGGATTTCATTTCCACTGAAAACGATGAATGTCATTCCCACTGGAAACAGTGGATGTCAATCCCACTGGAAACACTGGATGTTGCTCACATTGGATACAACAGATCTCATTCCCACTGGTAACAGTGGATGTCATTACCACTGGAAACAGAGGATGTCGCTCACATTGGATTCATCGGATCTCATTCCTACTCGAAACAGTGGATGTCATTCCCACTGGAAAAAGTGGATGACGCCCACATGTGATACAACGGATCTCATTCCCACTGGAAACAGTGGATGTCTTTCCCACTGAAAACAGTGAATGTCATTCCCACTAGGCACAGTGGATGTCATTCCCACTGGAAAGAGTGGATGTCGCTTGCATTGACTACAACGGATCTCATTCCTACTGGAAACAGGGATATCATTCCCACTGGAAACAGATAATGTCATTCCCACTGGAAACAGTGGATGTCGCACACATTGGTCACAACGGATCTCATTCCCACTGAAAAAAGTGGATGTCATTCCCACTGGAAACAGTGCATGACGCTCACATTGGACAAAACGTACCGCATTCCTACTGGATTCAGTGGATGTTATTCCCACTGGAAACAGTGGACGTCATTCCCACTGGAAACAGTGGACGTCGCTCACATAGGACAAAACGTACCTCATTCCCACTGGATGCAGTGGGTGTTATTCCACCTAAATACAGTGTATGTCATTCCCACTGGAAACAGTGGATGTCTCTCCCACTGGAAACAGTAGATTTCATTCCCACTGGAAACAGTGGGTGTCGCTCTCATTCGATACAACGGATCTCACTCCCACTTGAAACAGTGGATGTCGCCCACATTGGGTAAAACGGGTCTCATTCCCACAGAAATCAGTGGATATCATTCCCACTGGAAACAGTGGATGCCATTTCCACCGGAAACAGTGAATGTCGCTCACACTGGATACAACGGACCTCATTCCCAATGAAAACTGTGGATTTTATTCCCACTGGAAACAGTGGATCTCCTTCTCACTGGAAACAGTGGATGTTACTCCTACTGGAAACAGTGAATGTCATTCCCCAAGTAAACTGTGAATATCATTCCCACCGGAAACAGTGGATGTAATTCCCTCTGGAAACAGTGAATGTCGCTCACACTGGATAAAAAGGATTTCATTTCCAATGAAAACTGTGGATTTCATTCCCACCGGAAACAGTGAATATCGCTCGCATAGGATACAACGGATTTCATTCCTACTGGAAAAGTGAATGTCATTACCACTGGAAACAGTGGATGTCGCTCGCATTGGATACAACGGATCTCACTCCCACTGGAAACAGTGGATGTAGCCAAAGGTTGGGTACAACGGGCCTCATTCCCACAGAAAACAGTGGATATCATTCCCACTGAAAACAGTGGATGTCATTCCCCATGGAAACTGTGAATATCATTCCCACTGGAAACATTGTATGTCATTCCCACAGGAAACAATGGATTTCATTTCCACTGGAAACGATGAATGTCATTCCCACTGGAAACAGTGGATGTCAATCCCACTGGAAACAGTGGATGTTGCTCACATTGGATACAACAGATCTCATTCCCACTGGTAACAGTGGATGTCATTCCCACTGGAAATAGTGAATGTCATTCCCACTGGAAGCGGTGGATGCTATTCCCACTGAAAACACTGGATGTCATTCCCACTGGAAACAGTGGAGGTCATTCCCCATGGAAACTGTGAATATCATTCCCACTGGAAACAGTGTATGTCATTCCCACAGGAAACAGTGGGTGTCATTCCCACTGGAAATAGTAGATGTCATTCCCACTGGAAACAGTGGATGTCATTTCCACTGGAAACGATGAATGCTATTCCCACTGGAAACAGTGGATGTCATTCCCACTGGAAACAGTGGATATCGCTCGCATAGGATACAACGGATTTCATTCCTACTGGAAACAGTGAATGTCATTACCACCGGAAACAGAGAATATCGCTCACATTGGATTCATCGGATCTCATTCCCACTCGAAACAGTGGATGTCATTCCCACTGGAAACAGTGGATGACGCCCACATGGGATACAACGGATCTCATTCCCACTGGAAACAGCGGATGTCTTTCCCACTGAAAACAGTGAATG
>CAKNWW010350591.1:0-10144 GCA_932074435.1 Andricus kollari | reverse complement strand
AAAT
Organism: Andricus kollari; assembly: GCA_932074435.1. Lineage (NCBI taxonomy): Eukaryota > Metazoa > Arthropoda > Insecta > Hymenoptera > Cynipidae > Andricus > Andricus kollari. Next base: position 10,140 of record CAKNWW010350591.1, on the reverse strand, counting down.
TTGGAGCATAAAAATCGGATGCGCCATCGAATTTCGAACTTTCGGGAAAAGGAAAAGTAAGTATCAATAGTCCTTGAAACTGGCTTTATTGCAAAGTTTGAAACTCAAACTTTAACTTATTTTTCTAATCACTTCTCTCAAACATGTAGTTAAATAGTTATTTAAAAAATAAAAAAAGTATCGAGGTGGGGCAGAGATCGGCACCCTAAGGTGGTTCACGACATGTCACACTCGCGCTGTTCTAAGCTGTGTTTAGAGAGAACAGCTGATTTTTAACCTCGAATCTAGTTTCAATTCTGTGATTGCTATGATGTAATACCAGGTGTGAATATTTGTCTAGTTGTAAGTCATTTTAAGTAGAAACAAATGGTGCGTTATTATGAAAAGAAAATCAAAAATTTAGTTATACAGATGGTCAATTGAAAATGGCCATTGATTGTGTAAGTAATGGGGAATCCATCAAAGGTACAGCAGCAAAGTATGGTATACCTAGATCAACTTTGCAATTCCACTTTAAACATGTCTCTAGTCCTCCCAATGAAAAACGTATGTTTTAAATTAATTTACTGCTATTCTATTTTACTTTTGTTTATTTAGTATTTTAATATTTATCAGCTGCTTTCAAAAGAGTATTTACCGACATGGAAAGCAGGTTATCGATCTCGTTTTTAATCACTAGTTTACCGTGCCATTTGTGCCCCACCTGGATGACATTGCCTGCCCCGCAGATACCTTCTGTATCCCACTTTGACGCCTGCTTATTTTTATTTCTACAAATTAAACGCGTTCGTTTTAAATTTTTATTCGAATTGAATTTCATTTATAAACATTCATTTTAATTGATGCCTTTTTTTGACAGTGTAAAAAATACTATTAATGTTAAAAGATTCACTCAAAGTTAGGGTGCCGCCAGTGCCCCGCTCTCGTCTACTTGTTATCTACACAGGGTAGATCACAGAACACCAAATTCGGTTGGATAGTAACAGGCAAGGTCAACTATAACTGGAATCAACAAAAGCTTAAATGTCACTTGGTCAGAGATAATCTTAGCTTACAATTAGGTAACTTTTGGAGAATAGAAGAGAGCGAGGAGAGACGATATTTTTCGAAAGAGGAGGAAGCATGCGATAATATTTTTTCTGCCAACGTGCAAGGTGATTATTCAGGCAAGTATGTTGTACGATTACCTTTCAGGGAACAAAAGGAAGAACTAAGGAACTCTTATGACGCGGCGCGGAGAAGATATTTTGTTTTGGAAAGAAGACTCACAAAGAACTCAGATTTGCAACAAAAATACCATCAATTCATCAGAGAGTGTGATGATCTAGGACATATGGAGCGCATCGCCAGCAGAACGGATCAAGGTTACTATATGCCTCACCAAGCTGTAGTTTAAAAATCGAGTCTCACCACGAAACTAAGGGTGGTGTTTAACGCTTCGGCCAAAACAACCACAGGAATCTCTAAATGACATACTAATTGTGGGACCAACTATCCAGGACTGCATATTGCTTCCGTTTTATACAGAAGTTACGTAAGCGAGCAAGCTGTTTAAATTCGTTATCGCCGTATGAATTACGCAAGGCGTTGTATCAAGTAATTTCAGATATACAACAACAAGAGTTTCACGAAGAATTCCATAGCTTGTCAAGGAATGAGTACCTTCCAAAGAGTTCAAAGCTTCTCAGGCTACATCCATTCATCGAAGAAGATCTACTGAAACTGGGAGGAAGAATCAAGTATGCCCACATCGACAAAGATCAAAAACATCCTGTTCGTTTACCTACAGAAACCATCCCGTTACCGATCTCATAATTCGGGATATCCATGAAAGTCAGTTTCATTCAGGTGTGAACGGTACCTTGTATGCTACCAGGCTGAACTATTGGCCAATTGATGGTAGGCTTGCAGTCTGAAAGGTCTTACACGCATGCATAAAATATTTTCCCGTGAGGCCTAAAGTACTAGATTATTTAAAGGGTAACCTTCCCAAGGTCACAGTGGCCGCGTCACGCTCGTTTGAGAATATAGGAGTTGACTATTGTGGCCCATTTTACGTGAAGGAAAAGCGTCTTCATAATAGTAACAAAGTTAAGGTATACGCTGCTGTATTTGTGTGTCTATCTACAAAAGCGGTTCACATTGAACTTGTTGGTGATCTAACGACTGACATTTTTATTGCCAGCTTGAGGCGAATTTTTGCGCGTCGAGGAAAGGCTAGGGCGATCTACTCAGACAATGGTACAAATTTTGTGGGTGCCGAAAACAAATTGAACGAAATTTACAGCTTTCTCAATTCCGACGAGCAGAATAGGAAGGTAGTAAGTTATTTAATTGATCAAGGAATCGAATGGCATTTTCCTCCACCGCGAAACTCCATTTTGGTGGGATGTGGGAGGCAGCTGCAAAATCGCTAAAGCCTCACATGTTAAGAACGATAGGCGGCACGTTGTCTACATTAAGTTTAAATCTTTTTAAAAACAACATCTCTTGACATCACTCGATTCTATTCTAAATTACTGAGTGTTCAAAATGCAATCTTTTCAGAAATTATTTGAAATCATTTCGAGATTTACATTACTCGATTATTAATTACTGAATTTTTTCTGAATTACTAACTTTTCTATTGTTATTCATACATCAAAATCTTCCAATCTCACTCAAACATTAAAAAATTTCAAAATAAAAAGTCCTTTTCAATTTTCCTAGGTATCGTAAGAAAATTTTTTTATTCTCATAAAACCTTTCACAATTCTTAAAAGGCTTCTATATTTTTTGTTTCAAACCTAAAAAATGTACATTTTTTTAAATTATTTGAAATCATTTCAAGATTTACGGTACTTCTTAAATATTTTGACGAGACTCAAGGCTTTCTATTGAAAATTTTCTTTCTTTCAAAATGCCCAGTTTTAAATATTTGATTTATAATTGCTCGTTTTGTATGAACAGTCAAATATTTCTACTAAGTGAATAATTGATCTTTTTTCTAATTAAATTTTTTTTAATTTTAATGGGTTAAAAATGGAATTGTAGAGTGAATCTTTATATGTTTATAGAAATTGAAATTGAATCATTTGGATGTTTACGTTTGTTTAACTACTAAGGCTTTCGAATTGCAATAGTTCAATTTTTAAAGATAAAATCTGTGAACTCTTTAATTTTGAACGGTTTCAGTTGATCAACTAAAAACATTTTTCATAAAAGAATATCAATTTCGACCCTTTTTAATTTTTAATGGTTTAAGTCTTAAAAACTGCATTATAAAATTCTTTAAATCGGCAAGTTACGCCTAAAAAACTATGCTTCAAAATGGAATTTTTTTTTAATAGTCATGTGATATATTTTCCCGGTCACCGAAAATTTCAGGTCAATTCCTAGTTCTGCCGGTTTCCCCGACCAGTAGCCACCCTGAACTTTCATAGGTTATCTTCAATATTTAATTAAAATTATTCAGCTAAGTATGAACTTTCAATTATTTGATTTTAAATTAATTATTTAAAAAATATATGAATATTTTATATTTTCAATTGGGAAATAGAAGCTTTTCATTCCCGCTGATTTACTGAATATTAAATATTCATACTTTTTATGCTAAATAGTGCAACACATCTTTCACTTATTGTAACAAAAATATGAAATTCGTCAGTTGAAAACCACTATAGGAATTTTTGAAACGCATCAATTTTTTCTGCGTTTTGATATTGTAGAATACTAAAGTTTCAAACGTTTTTATTATTTATTCAAATTGAAAGTCTCGTAGTGTATCGACACACATAGTGTTAGAGATTCGAAAATACTAGAATTTTCTACACAATTGATGAAATTAAATTTCAACAAAGTAGTTAAATTTTGAGCGTGTATTCGAATTTTTAATAAAAAATATTAGTTTAATACCAAAAAAGGAGAATTTAAAACAAAATATGTAAATTTAGCACACAATCGTTAAAACTTTAACTAAAAATAATTGATTTTCAACCAAACACGTGGATCTTCAATCAATAAACTTAATTTTTGACAAAGAATTTCAACTTTAACCTTCAAGAAGTGAATTTTTTTCAAATAAGTCGAAAAAGTCACACGATTCTAGTCCGGTACCTTTTCTCAAAGATTTTCCTTTTCAATATGTTCACATACTGAGCGCAATTTAATTTTAAAAAATTTATTTTTTATTTCTGGAAAGGACTTTGACTGAAGTGAAATCTATAGTGATTTTATTTTAAAAGTAAACTAAGCTACATATATTTTCAAATCTTATGTGTTCAAGTAGGTTAAAATATTTGATTTGATTTTGAGAGAATAAAAGAAACCACACGTATTTTATCATGTTATTGTTTGTTCTTTATTTCACATTGACTTTCCTCTGTAGTTTTAAATGATTCGAAGAACTTTCGCGTTTAACAATTTTTGTTTGTTACATACATTGTTTATAACCAATTGAAACCAATGCCTTGCATTTGAGATGAAAATTTGATAATCATATCTTCAAAGGACAATCTTGAAACTAATAACGTTGTCATCTCACATATATGTGAGATAACGACTACTTACGTGTATATTTGTACTCTGATGATACAATTGATTCTCATATAGTTACATTTGTTGACCCAGTTATTAACTCAAGCATTAACCAGTTTTTCCTCTGCATTGCGAAAATGTGGATGTTCTATACGTTCGTTTTCACTCTAGCGGTCATCTTTGATTCTATTGGTGAATATACTATAATATAATATATCCATCCTTTCTATTCTATTTTATATAATACATGCATGAATACGGTCATTTCTCAGGCCTGTGGCGTAGACGCGGAAAATTCCCTATAAAATCAGCTTTGTCGGGTATGAAATAAACCTTGTTATTGAAATCGTCTGGAAAAAGATCAGGCATGATGTTTTATGTATTTTTGTCCGCAGAATACGACTCTGAGACTAGGTTCCTGTCAACACATCGGGGTTTTCAGTAGGCGCAAAAAATTTCCTAGAAAAACAGCTTTTTCGTGTATGAAATTGCCCTTGTTTTTGAAATGGTCTGCAAACAGATCGGAGTATAATATCTTTATATATTTTGGTTCCCTAAATACGAATATGACGTTAATTTACTCTCATCCCGTCAGGCACACTAGACGCGAAAAATTCGGTAGAAAATCATTGAATTCATCTGGAAGGCGGCCCGAAAATCATATCTAGATACGATAAATTTCCTATGAACACGATTCTCGCGGGTAAAACGTCATCCTTATTACATTGAACATCATACATATAATTGAGACAGGTTTTAGTAGTAGTCAATCGACTCTGAGTTATCCTTCATTAGCTCAAGTTGCTCCAGCAGGATTTGAGAGGAGGGGACTAAACCTACTTCAAAATTTTTTCTTGTTGTTGGACACATAAAAAGCATATCTCACCTGAGTTTTTCGACATTACCTAGGTTTCCATACTAGAATTATAATTTTATTATATTGTTTTTCTGGCCTTGCGCCACGAAATAGATAAAAATATCATGCCTGTTCTTTTTCCAGACAATTTCAATAACAAACGTTATTTCAGACTCGACAAAGCTGATTTTATAGCGAATTTTCCGCGTCTAGGGGAAAATCCGGACATGCTGGGAAAAAAGTAAAGTTCAGATTCGTATTCAACGCCCCAAAATACGTAAAAATATCATGCCTGAACTGTTTCCAGATGAATTTTAAACCAAGGGTAATTATACCCAGACAAGTTGATTTACTAGGAAATTTTCCGCATCTAGGTGAAAATCGAAAGTACCTATAGGTACCATACTCCGATCTCTCGCACAACCAACTTTTTTTTGTGGGCCATGTGATTTTTAAAGAATTCAAAATAAATTCCAAAAATGAAAACAAATAATGAGTTGTGTGCCTCAACTATTCTTAACTTGACATTTTTTTGGGACAACTTTTCTTTACAGAATTCTTTACTTACGATTTTAAAGTATTTTATATCAAAAAAGAGAATTAAGTATCAAGCTCTTTTTGGAGTTTGTTTTTTATTTAACAAGAAACATTAATCCTCTATTTTTTTGCAGAGTTAAGTTCGCAGTCAAGCAGAGATTGCCTTGACACTCCCCGCCAGGTTCATTGTCGCTCTTCTTCTCGTCGTATACCTCAGACTCCTGAGGAGCATCCTCTTCGCGCCAGGGACAGGTCGCCTCATGGTAGGCCTCCTTCTCCTAAAGTACTTGGATATGCACTTGGACAACTTGGATACATTCGACTTATTCCCTGCACAAATCAGAATCTACGATTCGAATTTCGAAGATACGTTTTTCCTGCTAGTTATCCAATTAGATTGCGACCAGAAGCGAGCTATATTCCCGTGCCAAACCAAGAACATATTGTATTAACATCATCCAATGGAGACATTTTTGCAATATTAGATTATAGCGGGATTCTTCTTGGAATATTTGGGACAATGAGTGTTAGATCGAGAGTTAAGTAAATATGATAAGCGGTGAAGTTGATAATTTGACCGCAGATGAAGTGCGAGATTGTCCAGTGGGCAAACGTCACCCAATCTTACCCAACAGTTTCATTAAAGCTTCAGCAAATAACGATTCACTGCAGTCCAAATGGAATTCTAATAGCGAATTTAATCCTGGTTCTTCTCCTTCTGACAGACAACATTCACCTGACCGGACACCTCTTCAGGAGCCTCCTATTCATGCCGAATCCTGGTCGCCTCCTGGGTGGCCGCCTTCACCTAAAGTACTTGGATATGCACTTGGACAACTTAGGTACATTCGGCTTATTCCCCGCACAAATCAGAACCTACGATTCGAATTTCGAAGATACTTTTTTCCTGCTGGTAAACCAATTAGGTTACGAATACGAGAAAACCGCTTTAGTCACGTGCCAAACCAAGAACATATTGTATTATCAACATCAAATGGTGAAATTTTTGCAATATTAGAGTATAGCGGGTTTCTTCGTTCAATTATTACGACAAATAGGGCTAAATCGAGAATTAAACTAAATATGATAAGCGGCGCAGTTCATATTTTGACCCCAGATGAAATTCGAGATTGTCCAGTAGGCGACAAGCACCCAATCTTCCCCCAAAGTTTTATTAAAGCTTCAGAAAATTACAATTCACTACAGTCCGAATGGACTCCTAATAGCGAACGTAACCCTGGTTCTTCTTCTCCTGACAGACAACATTCACCTTACCGGACTTCACCTCAGGAGCTTTCTCTTCAAGCCAGGTCCAGATCCTCCCCGGGAAGGCCTCTTTCCGTTCAAGTACTTGGATATGCAATAGAACAGCTTGGCTATGTTCGACTTATTCCTTGCACAGACCAAAACCAACGATTTGAATTTCGAAGATACGTTTTTCCTGCCTCTGAACCAATTCGAATGCGAATAGATCATACGAAATACGTGCTTGGGCCAAACCAAGAATATATTGTATTATCAACATCCAGTGGTGACGTTTTCGCAATATTGGATTATAGTGGGACTCTTCATGGAATATATAGGAGAAATGAAAATGATTCGCGAATAAAAATAAATATAATAAGCGGCGCAGTTTATGATTTTACTGCAGATGAAATAAGGTATTGTCCAGTAGGCAAAAATCACCCAATCTTCCCAAACATTTTTATTAAAGCTTTTGCAAATCACGATTCACTAGAGTCAGAATGAAATTCCAATAGCAAGCGCCATCCTGGTTCTTCTACTTGTGCCAGACAAAATGCATCTGCCCGGACTTCTCCTCAGTAGCCTTCTCTTCATGCCTTGTCCAGTTCTCCTCCGGGCAGGAGTACTTCCCATGAAGAACCAAGATATATACTTGGACAACTTGGACAGATTGTGCTTATTCTCGAGCCACATAAGAACCGGCAATTCGAGTTCCGAAGATACTATTTTCCCGCCGATAAAGAAATTCGATTGCTTGTAGGAAATTGTAAATTTGTATTACGCTAAACCAAGAATATATTGTGTTATCAACATCCAATGGTGACGTTTTTGCAATACTGAAGTATCCTGATATTCTTGGTGGAATATATAAGACAGATAGAAATCATTTGAGGATATAAATAAATATGATAAGCAGTGATGTTAAGAATATATCAGATGAAATAAAGGAATTTCATGTAGGAAGATATTAACCAATCTTTCCACACCTTTTTATGAAAATTGTTGCAAATTGCGATTCACTGCATACTTCGTATAATTAATTCAATGCAAAAATTGTAAAATAAAATATAGTAATCCTTGTAACCTGAAGTTGGATCAAAATTAAATCAGAATATTAAAACATCATTGTATTTTTTTCTTCGAAATTTTCATTTAAATTTATATTTTTGAAAATGTTATGTCAATGCAAATAACGAACTTTCACGTAAGATATCATGATTTTTAATATTAAAAACCTGTGAAAAAGCTCTAATTGCTATTATGTAACGGCGGTACAAGCTGTCAAATTAATTTTATTAATTTGTTCAATTCGGTGAGATCGTGAGTACCATCTTATTAATTCAAGATGTTTCCTTTTTCGGCTGCCCTGTTAGCTTTGAATCGCAGTAATAAAAAGTGTTTTATTTTTAATAACTGACGCACTGACTCTAGTTATGATTCTAATGTATTCAAATTAAAAGAAAGTGGAATAGAAGACACATGGTAAAATTCCAAATGATTCAAGAAAACAGGAGCGATTTCATATTCGACTTACCCTAACTTATAGCTACTGCCACACTTCATTCGCCAGGGGGAAGGAAGAAGTGGGCAAGGATTAGATTTCTCGTTTTTGGGAAAGGATGTAACTTGTCAGATTCGTACCTTTCCCTGGACCGTTGAACTTAGTTGATGACTGCACTGTGACCGATTCACCATTTCTATTCTGGGTTCAGTAAGCTGATTCGCAGACTCTAAATATCCTTGTCGGTGGAAAATGACCTCTGCTGGTTTCGAATTTAAATGGCTACACGCATGTACGCCGTTAAGATACTTAAATGTGCGCTTTGTCTTTCGTCTACTTGAGATCCAAAAGTGTCATACGTCCGTCCATAAGTCTGCCTACCCAGACGGTACGTAAAAAACTCACAGTGAAATTTATGAGATATGTAAGAAGGTAATAAACTTATGAGATAACTTGTCGAATCATGTCACGACTTAAACTATCGGTGGCTTAGACGCTTTTTGTACATACGGGCTTAGTCGTGAGTTTTAAATTCTTCATTCACACAAGCGCCTTAGTCATTATATGAAGAAGTAATGTAATTTATAATTAATCCTAGCTGCTTCTGCGTAGTGGTATAAACTTAATATAGAGAATATGGTATATTTGTGTAAAATTTGTTTAAATGTTACATTTCCACTTTAGAAATTTTGGACTTTTAATACTTTGGGGCATTTTCATTCTCTTTTGTTTTTATAGGTATCACTCGCAATCACTAATCACTTCACATGGGTGCTTTGCATTTGCACCAGTAGCTGCACCTTGGGCAGGAGCATCTCCGATACTTTTGATATATTGGCTGCTTTTTCAGGGGCCCGCTGGATGATTTCATTGCAAAGGATCTGATTTGAATTCGTGTTAGTGGTTCTTGGAGATATATTTTTAGATTCTAACTCATATTCATGGTGTTTTCCGAGGTCAGATTCTTCGAAATTTTAAGTAATTCCTTGCAAGTCACTAATACTGTACTTCCTAGATCACTTCTTGCTAATACAAGCGACACAGGCTGATATTACTATTAAGCTTTCAGAGAGAAAAAAATAGGTAATTAATCCCAGGATTTTTAATAAACGTAATCCAATATAATATAATTTCTTCTCCGTCAACCATAAAAATGCTACATTTTTATCTGTCGGTAGGTAGCTCTGTTTCCAATATACAGCGTGGATCTAGCTGGACTATTTTCAATTTTGATAACTGACTGTCTTCACCTTGATCCAATATGAGTCGCTCTGGTATGCAATTTTGATATCGCAGATTTTAAACGTGTCTTGTGTTGGGTGAAGCAGCAGCTCACTTTCGCAAGTTCATGATTATGCCAATTTCTCGATACTGACTTTTATTCCTCGAGAAGAAAATATATATGGCATCTAGGAGTTGATCGGCTGATCTTGTGTATTTACCATACGGCATGTTTTCTGTTCATCATTTTATAGAGCGAGGCAAA
>CAKNWW010350581.1:0-13344 GCA_932074435.1 Andricus kollari | reverse complement strand
ACGAAATTAATTTTTAAATAAAGTAATGAGTGTTCAAAAACAAAATCGATTTCTAACCGAATAGTTAAATTTTCAACCCAAGAAATGCATTTTTAACCAAAAAGGTGAATCAGTCACCAAAAAGATTAATATTCTACAACAAGGGACAAAGTTTCAAAAAAATACAGAAAATTTAAACCAAATACCGTAATTTTTAACTGATTAAGATAAATGTTAAAGCGAACAAGAAATAGTTAAATTTGTATTCCAAAAAAATCATGTTGAAAAGATAAAAAAGGAATTTCTAACAAAATATTTAAATGTTCTAAATTGATTTTCTACTGACAATTGAACTATTGCATGTTTGGTTGAACATTAATCTTCGTCAGTTGAAAATTCAGCTATTTTGTTGAAAATTCCTTTGAAAATTCAAAATGTGATTGAAAATTCAATACTTGAAATGGAAATTAATTTTTGAAACTGAAAATTTTACTATGACCTTATTCTGTTAATAGAGTCAACAATATCAAATCATCGCACGATTTATTAAACTTTTCATTTTAATAAATTAAACCATTGTCCAGTAGGTATATATTATTATAATTATTTTAATTAATTTATATAATTATTATTTTTTATTATTATTGTACTCATATAAATAATTTAATTAATTTGACATCTGCCTTTTTCTGTGATTGTTAATTAAAAATGAAATGAAATTCCAATTGAGTCACCTAAAAAAATCGACTACTATTTATGAAATATTTCATTCAGACTCTCTGCAATGAAATCAACAAGGTTTCACTCATAGGTAATAATCTACCATCTTTTAAATTTTGAGAATAAAAATTGCACAATATTTTAGACAAATACTTCAGAAGTTTGTTTTCTGATAATAAAAGTTTATCAACATTTAAAATACCTCTTTGGAATTACATAATTTCTGTCAATGTTTGTGATATTGTGAAATATTGTGATCTGTAAAAATTATTTGAATGCCTGAATGAAAATTATAGTTTAATTCTTTTTATGTTGTGAATAGATTAATATGTTATTAACTAATTAATTTCTTTCACAATATTAAATTGAATAAAGAATACATTTTAGTTTGTTTAAATTAAGTACATAAATTGATTATTTACTTCAAGATAATATAATTGAATATTGGCTATAATGTCTATAATAAAAGATTACTTATGTTGAAAATACCTTTATTCCAATTCTATACTTTTTTTAAATTGTTGTGATGTTGTGAAATAAGTATCTGAAGTCTGCTTTTAATATTATATATACATGTATTTTACTTTTTTATGGAATAAGTTCAAAAGGTTATTATTAATTCAAATTTTCAGAAAAAAATATATAATTTAACAATTATTTGAATGCTTGAATGAAAATAATTATCTAATGCTTTTTATGTTGTGAACTGATTAATTAATTATCAAATGATTCTATTAAAACTTACATTTTCTGAAATTAGTTTGAAAGGTTATTAATAAATTGAATTTTCGGAACCGCTATTTGGTTGAAAATTCATCTTTTTGGGTTAAAAATGCAATTGATTGAAAATAAATACTTTTCGTCGAGGATTCAACTAGTTTGTATAAAATTGATTTTTTCTTTTAATTAGTGATTCATCATTTTAGTTAAAATCATATTTTTGTGTTAAAAAATTGAACGGCTTTTTTTTAGAAAATTCATCTGTTTTTGAAAAAAGGATATCTTTTTTATTTTTAAATGCAACTGGTAAATTTTTTTTGTTGGTTGAGGATTTAGCTATTTTGCTATAAATTTGTCTTTTTCGGCATGAATTCAACTATTTTTTATTTAAAATTAAAATTATTTCTGGTTTAAAAATGGTTTATGTTATCCAAATAATATATACAATGCCTTATTAATAATAATTAATGGAACAAAGGTCTTCAACACTTTGAAATACAAAATTTAATGTAATGTAATTAAGAATGTTGTTTTAGTTGTAAGGCACTGACAAATGAATGTAACATATTTGTGCCGAATGGAACTGAAAAAAATTTAAGATTTATTAATGTAAAATTTTATCATTACATTTTCAGTTCACATGATAAATTTTCGATCAAGAAAAAGGGAATTTTCAACCAAATAGTTAAATTCTCATCCAAACTGATGAATCTTTAATAGAATCAAATTGATTCTCAACAAAAAGTGTTATTGTTCTATTACAAAAAGTTGATATTTTTACCAAAAACTATTTTTATTTTGAATAAAAAACTGTTGAATTCAACCAAAAATACAAAGTTTCAACAAAAGAGTTGAATTTTCAACCAAGAAAGATTTGTCAATCAATGAAAAAAATGCTCATCCAAAATGTCGAGTTTTCAAGTTATGAAGACCAAGTTTTGAAAACAAAGTTGAATTTATAACAAAAAATGAAGCAGTTACATTTTTCGTAAAACAAGTCATTTTTAACAACAACAAACAATTTTCAACATAATTTGTTAAAATTTCAACCAAAGAAATGAATTTTTAACTAAAATCAAGCTTCTTCAAGCAATAAAATAAATTTTCAACCCAGAAGATGAATTTTCTAACAAAAAAAGAAAAATTTTCAACAAAATAAATGAATTTTCAACTAAAAAATATAAATGTTCAACAACAAAAAATAGAACAATTTAATTTTAAGTTAGAGAAATAAGTGTTCAAACAAATATAATCAATTTTCAACCAAACAAATGAATTTTTAACCAAAAAAATGTAATGTTTATAAAAAAATTGACGAAAAATGGAATAGTTAGATTTTTAGTTGAGCAAATTAATTTTTAATAAAAGAAACTAATTTTCTACCACAACGGAATAATTTTTGTGAAAATACATGAATTTTGCACCAAAAACTTTAATTTTTAATTTTCAACCAAAAGTTTAATTTTCTAAGAAGAAAAGACAGATTTTTAACCAAATGGATGAATTTTCTACTAAAAAACATAAATATGTAACAAAAAATAGATTGTTCAATTTTCAGTCAGCAAAATAAGTTTTTAAGCGAATAAAATAAATTTTAACAAAAGAGTTAACTTTTTCAACCCAAAAGATTAATTTCCTACCAAAAAGAATAATTTTTAAGAAAATACATGAATTTTCCACCAAAAATTTCAATTTTTATGGAATCATCAACCTAATAGTTGCATCTTCAACCCGAATGGTTAATTTTCTACCAAAAACAGATAAATTTTCAACCAATTCAATGAATTTTCAACTAAAATTAGAAGTATTCAATTTAAAAAAATCAATTTTTAACGAGCTTACAATAAAATTGTAACATTTTGAACTAAAAATATGAATTTATATCTAAAATTATGAATCTAGAATCAAAAAATGAATTTCTTTAACAAGATAGTTCAATTTTCAACTAAGTACTTGAATTTATAATAAAAAAAGATAAAATCACAAAAGAAAATGTAATCGTTAATGTTTGATCAGAAAAGATTTGAATATTAAATAAAAAATAGTTAAGTCCAAAATGACAACTTTTCAAGCAAAACGATTAAGTGCCCTTACTATTAATATCTCCTGAATACACATTTATTATTATTTTTTATTTTTCATTTATTACCATTATTATTAATTTTCAACGAAAAAAGTTTCACTTTGAACAAAATAGTTGAATCCTTAATAACACCAGATGAATTTTCAACCAAATTGGTGCACTTTTGATCGAAGAAATGCAATTTTTAACAAGAAGATTAATTTTCTACCAAGAAAGACAAAATTCCAACAAAATAAATTAGTCTTCAACTAAATGGTTGAAGTTTTAACTGATGAGGATTGATTTTCAACTAAGAATTGAGTAGCTGAATTTTCTGTTGATGAAATTCATTTTCAACTGAAAAATAAGAATTTTCAACTAGCGAAAGAAATTTTGAAAATCAAAAACAGAATTTTTTGGAAAAGTAGCGCTTGAAGATCCTGAATAGGTATAATTAATTTAAAGTCTGTTCACTCCGTATAACTTGAAAATTAAAAAGAATTCTTTTCTTTCTTAGCTTTGTTTAAACAATGAGAAGACGATGTTGAAAAATTGGAGACAGACAACGTCATGGTTAGGATTTCACATTATAACCTTATTGTGTTAAAAGAGTCAACAATATCACATAATCGCGTTGTTTTATTAAACTTGTCTATTTTTTACGCTTTTTATTTAGATAAATTAAAATATTGTTCCTTAGTTATATATTATTACAATTAATTTAATTAATTCATATAATTATTTTCATCATTACTATACAAAATATAATTAACTTAAATAATTTAATATCAGCGTTTTTCTGTGATTGTTGATTGAAAATGAACTGAAATTCTAATCGAATCACCTAACAAAATCGATTATAATTCATGAAATATTTCATCGTGGGTAATGATCTAGCATCTTTTGAATTTTGAGAATAAAAATTGTTTACTGATCCAGCGTTATCTCCGCCAAGGCTTTATTGATAGAAGAATAGGCCAACTTCGACACACACCCACACATATATATATATTTTTATTTACATTCTCGACCTTGGAATGTGAAGAAACCAACTATTCTCCAGACTAAATAAATTAAAAAAAATGTAAGTCCGTGTGAAAAAAATATTGAATAACGAAAGAACCAAAATCAATAAAATTCAGTTACAGGATAATTTGACTGTAAATTAGAGATTTCTAGAGTGTTATCGTTTCTGCCAGAAATATTGTTTCATCAGCTAAGAAAATTACTGAATAATCACTCCAACATAACTTTTTTAATGATTCAATTTCGAGCTTGCATCACTAATTACAACGCAAAAGGAATGAAAAAAGTACAACACAATTTTTTATAGACTGTTTTTTATTATATGATAAACAAAGTTCTTTGAGGAGCAGATATCAGCAGAAATACAATAGTGTTAGTAACAAGTGTCTGTACTTAAAGAAATATTACATAACAAAATTAATGTGAAAATGTAAGTGTTTAATTTAGAATGTTTACATTAAAATTGTATATTGGGTTTCACTGTGGTTGTCTTATTTCATTGGCAGTATTATTTTTGATGGCCAGATCCATAATTCCAATGGGAACCCTGATTAAAATGATGAGCCTCCGATGATCCAGAAAATTGAGTATTCATCGGTACTCCTGAATTTGGCTGATATTATTCTACCAGTCCTGGATTCTGAGCACTAGCATATGGATGCTGATGTGGATCCCAAAGAGGCTGTCCTTGATTGTGGAAACCTGGCTGAAACCCTGCTACAGATGACTGGTCTTGATGCAGAGTACTAACTTGTTGGTTGTGAGCTGGTTGATTCCAAATGTTATAATCTCCTGGATTGAAAGAGTTCGGGTTGAAACTTAATCCACGACGTGGAGTAGTAATCATTGCGTTATGACGAAACTCTTGCTGAATGTCAGCTACATCTCCTCCTGAGAGTGCAACTTCAGGCCGCAGACCATGATTTTGTTTAAATGATATAAATTTATCGATCGCAGATGAACCTGAAGCGAGATTGTTGAATCGCGGAGCATCCCATGCGTTCTCTGGTGCTGGAGCTGTTACTATCTTATTGAGCTTTGGATTATGGGCCATTTGAATATCTAATGCATAAAACTGCTCATCTGATCCTGATTTATATGGTTTGTCACCAACGAAACTTCCGAGATTGTGATCAAAAAATCTTGGATTTTGGTTCAGGTCAAGTTGTAAAGTGGGTTCCGATTCGGATGCTTGGGGCATGTCATCTACGAATCTTCCTTCTACAGTATCATAAAGTCGAAGCTGGTTTTTGCCGTGCTCGACCATTTTAAATCTTTTTGGCTTATAGGGTAATGGTACAACATTGCGAGCATTAAGACTGACACCACTTCCCTTCTTCTTTTCTCCTGGGTTCATACCTGATGATACAGCATTCTGGTCAGTAGGAATCACATTTTTCCCCTTCCTTTTTCCTCGTGGGGTCATACCTGATGATATTTCTGTGGAAAGACAAATTAAATTCATGAATTTGAAATTTTAATGAATAAATGGACGAAGGCTCGACATTTGCCACGTACTGGAATAATAATAATAATTATTATTATACTTACCAATATAAATGAGGAGCGTTAACGTGATGACAGAAGCACAGAAAAGGGACTTAATTTTTTGCTGGAGGACACTGAAGATTTCCCAGATAGGCGCTCGTATATATATGTTTCAAGTAAGGTAATGTAGGGTTAACGGAGGGAATAGAAATCGACCAGGATATAGACATTATCATGTGCTATAATCAACCAGCGTCTCACTCACACTCACGCAATTATCACACGAACCATCCAATCTTATATCTGTGCCAACGAGTTTAAACACGCTAAAAGTAGTTGCCATGCAAGCAATCAGATCACTGTATAAAAATGTTTTCTCTCTTTTTTAAGAAATTATGTTACAATATCGATCGTCTTTAATTTAAGAAAGAATAATCTTCTTTATCATACAAATTTTACCTTGAAAATTGAAGGCGCAAGCCCCATAAAGTTTAAAACGTACTTCACATAGGAAAAAAATACGTTTTTGTACATTTGATTCAGAATCCTCAAAACTAGCTGAAACGAATTGAAACTCATCATTTACAAAAAGTCAATTTTGTCAATAAAAGCCATAAATTTTTAACAAAATAGTTGAATTTTCAAATAAAAAAGATAGATTTTCAAACAAAAATAGAATAGTTACATTTTCAGTTAAAAAAAGGTGATTTTGAATCAAACTGATGAATTCTCAACTAATATTACAAATTTGCAACTGGAATAGTTAGATTTTAAACCTAAAAGATGAATTTGTAACTAAACTGATGAATTTTAAACGAAAAAGTATAATTTTCAACTAAGAAGTCACGCAATTTCCCAGGTTGAATTTCAAAGCGAAACTCAAGTGGAAATTTTTGCGCCTAAATCGTAAACATCTGTGGTTACTCGACGAGCTTGGTTTCATTTGCCGGTGGGTTTTTCCCAGCACGTGACCACGCCGTGATCGAGCGAGACATGGCTTCGTTAGTGACGTACGCCAGTGACGCTTCCTCCCGCCTCTCTCTCTCTCGCTCCTACACAGGGTTCTCAACGCCAAGCCTTTTCGTATTAAAACTTTTCTGATTCTCAACTTTAGTATCAACTAAAATAAACGTTTTGTGGAAGCAACCTTTAATCAAATATTTAATTCAATTTAGTTTAACGCTAGGTTAGTTATTTTTGCGTTTACTATTATCAAATATATTTATATAATCGGTTATTTCAGAATTTTTGTTAATTTTAAGTATTTTCAAAATTCGTCTAGGCAAGATGAAAACATGTATAGATAGGATCATTTTCCCAAAATATTGCATTAACATATTAATTTTAAATACTTTAAATTTGTATTTAAACTTCGAAAATAACATGTAAATGGCGCGAGGCGCGCGAGTTCGACGGAAGGCAGCACGGAGAACGGTGTCCCCACCGCTCCGTTGCGACTCCAGTTTCAAGAGTCTCATCCAATGAGAGGGCGAGTAGCCGCTTCCTTCCTCACTCGAGGTCTCGCCCCTCCCGTCTATAAAAGCCGGTGCACGAGCTGTTCTCGGCACTTGTCTTTTGCGCTCGCCCCTGATTACTTGGCTGAACGGTGCTCGACTTGAGCTCCGCAACCAACATTCATCAGATCCACGGGACATTTTCTGCATTGGCCAATAAATTCAAAAATTAATCCGCAGCTTTCTCACTGCATCCTTTTCATCCTCAATCCTCCAAACATCCTTCTACTATTTTTCTTTTCCGCCGTCTGCTCTCTGTAGCCCCGCAACCTCTGTCTCTCATCTGTTCTTCGTATGTCCTACGTATGGCCTATTCTTCCTCCTCCACCTCTCACCGAATCCTTCTGGTGAGCTTCTCTACAATCCTCTCTCCTAGATTCCGGGTAAAATTCGTCCGGATCCCCTCTCCTCTCTCTTCGTCGTTTGGCCGCTTAGGTTTCTCCAAGTGTTACAACGACCTAGAGCCTTTCCAGCCTAGGAAGGTCGAAGCTACTCCTACTCCTGGCAAGTGGTACAACCACACCCTTCCTATCCCTACTCTTGTTCCACTCCCGCTCGCGATGACCACGACCACCTAGTCGTGTACGCCGAGTTCCTCTTCTCGCCTCCAGAAATTACGAGGAGAAGTCCATGGTACACCTTGACACCTTCCTCGAGAGAAATAACAAATTACTACCCGTCCGGGCCCAGCCGGACTTCACGCACACCTCATCATCGACGACTCGACCAGCTTTCATCTAGTAATTGCCCGGTACTATTCCAGACAACGGCAGAGGCGCCTGTCTAGTGCCCATCCAGCACCTGATCAGCGCCCGATCAGGCCCATTACTATTTTATGCATTGGAAGCGATTTTCATTTTCAAATCCGTAAAAAAAAGTTAATTAGCGCCAAAAACTTGCAAACCCCATTTTTCACTTATGCAGTTTCTTTGGGATCTTATAAAACAGAGTTGTGGGGGTGATATCTGTAAAGTATTACTCTATTCCTGTTCTGTGGCTAATTGTGAAGAGAAATGTTGAGTTTCAGTTCGATTCAGCTAATATGGACGATTCTGAATAAAATTTATAAAAACGCGTTTTTTCCCTATGCGATATACGTTTTAAACTCCACGAGGTATGCGCCACCTCCAAATATAATTTTTTTGCTTGAAAACAAAAAATTTATTTATTTTTATGTGGGTTTTAACACATTTCCGGGCGATATGTATACACATTCGGGAAAAATGTTTCCATTGCCTTTTTTGGATCACTCTACTATGGATAATTATTAAAAAGAGGTTATTAAAATGGAAAACGTAAAAAATAGAAAAGTTCATTACAGCTACGCGATGTTCTAACATTATTGTGTCTATTGACACAACAAAAAGGTCATATTGTAAAATTGTAAACGTGATGTAGCCTGTCTTCGATTTAAAAACATGGCTTTTTGAATGTTTGAACAAAGTTCAAATCAATGAGCTTCAAATTATAATAAAAATAAATGCAAATAATACGTAAATACAAAGACATATTCAGGGTCTTCAAGCGCTTCTTTTCAACAAAGATCTGTTTTAGATTTTTAAAAATTTTCAATTGCAGATTTTTATAATTTTCCATAGGAAATTGCAATTACATGGCAACATTTAGAAAAATAAGTTGCCGCGAATAAGGATGAACTTGATTGTTCAAATAAGTACATATTTATTTTATAGCTTTTGTTACACAAAAGAAATTTTACAACTTTGATGTGCGAAAAGTGTACCATTAAGGATTGGTAAAAAATTACTCATTCGGTTAGTGAAGATATTTCCTAATTTAATAGTTAAAAACAATTAATTGCTTGGTAAAAATACATAAACTTATTCAAGAATATATATATAATAATGTAGAATGAGTTACAAGCGTGGAAAAAGGGAAAAATGGATAAGTTTAACAAAACAACGCGATTTCATAGCATTTTTATCTCTACTGAAACAATAAGAAGGTTCGATTATTTTCCAACAACAGTTAGCCGAGAGACGCGCTCAAAAAATCATAGTTTTATACATTTGTTGTCTAATTTTCAATTAGAGTAAGGTAAGTAATTAATTGAAATTAACAACATTGAATGTTTAGGCAATTTATTATTATTTTCCATAATATTCAATTCGTATAATGCCAGAAAGTTGATGTTTTTTTCTGAAATTCTCAATTATTTGTCTACTTTTCACTTGGAGTGGGTTATTAGTTAACTCAATTTAGCACAAATAATTAGTTAAACAAATTGTCATCGTTTATAAATATCTTCTGCCTTATTAATGCTAGAAGGTTGCCTTTTTTCTAAAATATTTAGTTTTTGTTTGACTTTTTAGGTATGAACAAATAATAACTGAACCTCAAAAAGAATCAATTTTTGAATAGTACCGTATGTTTTTAAGTAAATTATTTTTGCTCTTTTCCCAATGTTTAAAAAATTAGTTAAAAAGAAGCTATCTTAAACAAGAGACAAAAGCAATGAATGGAATAATTGGAAGTAGGTGCTCTATTAACATTTGTAACATGTAAATATTGTTTCTGACTTACGTCTCCAATAAGACGGGAATTAAAGTCAAATAACAATTTTACAAATCTCTGTTTTATTTCATAAAATTATTTTGATAAAGTAGAAGATAGTTATGAATAATAGCAATTTTTCCTTAAATAATTATTTTTGCTAAATTCAATTATCAACTCCTTCCAAGTAGAAAAAAAGTTGAGAATTTCAGAAAAACAACAACTTTTTGGCATTATTCAAATTGAATATTATTATCAACAACAATATTGAAAATTTTTGGATTGTAAAAATTTTCGTATATTTTCAAAAATTTCCGTATATTTTCAAAATTTTCAAAATTCCTAAGATAGTCAAAATCTCTAAAATTTTCAACATTTCTGAAATTATAAAAATGATCAAAATTTCTGTATTTTACAAAATGTTCAATGTTTTGAATTTTCAACAATTTTCTAAAATTGGTGAAATTTCCTGAGATTTGTTAAAATATTCAATATTTCTAAAATTATAGAATCGTCTCAAAATTTACCAACATTTCTGAAATTCCTAAATTTCCAAAATGTCTAAAATATCTAAAATTTTCAAAAATTAATAAAGTTGGTAAAATGATCAAAATTTCGAATATTTTGAATATTTCTGAAATGTTGAAAATTCATAAAATTATCAAATTTTCCGAAATGTTCAAATTTGATAAAATGATCCAAATTTATCAAATGTTCAAAATGTCTGAAAAATGATTCAATTTATAATGGTTTTAATTTTTTTTTATTTTCAAAGTTTCTAAATTTTTTTAAAATTCTAAGATTTTCTCAAATTTCTATAAAATTCTCAAATTTTAAAAGTTCTAATGTTTTCAAACAAATTTATTATTCTTATTTACCATAGATTTTATAAATCTTAGAGGTTTCCAAAATTTTCTAAATTCATGCAAAAATAGAAATAACGATTCTGAAATTCTTTCACACAAGAAGAAATCATGTCTGTGTTACAAGAAATGAATTTAAAAAATAGAACATAAAATTGGGCCAATAGACGCAGTCGAAATTATATTAGTGATTATTTCGAATTAATGTGTTTAATTTGAGTTTTTATTTGATATATTTATTCACAACCTCTTTTTATTTGCTTGTGCACATACATACCGTATTATATAATAATAATATATAATTTGTGATAAAAAGCAGTTCCGCGGTGTCGCAATGATGTCAGGAATTTCTTATTTTGATAATAACAAACAATTTCTCATAATAATATATTTTTCAGCTCTATTCATTTTCGATTTTTAAAAGTTTGGTGTTTTAGGACCACTGTAATATACAGTAAATATAGTTTTATAGCTTGTTATCTAGTTGAGGAATTTTGGTAAATTTCGAACTTTTGAAAATTTGAGACGATTCAATAATTCTAGGAATGTTGACAATATTGTAAATTTGGAACATTTTAGAAATTTTAGAATTTTTGATCATTTAAACAAATTTGGAACATTTTAGACATTTTTATAAGTTCAGAAATATAAATAACGTTAGAAATTTGACACATTTTAGAAAATTGTAGAAAATTTTAAAATTTTGTAAAATTCAGAAATTTCGATCATTTTTATAAATTCAGAAATTTTGAACATTTTAGAAATTATGAACATCTTAGAAATTGTTGAAATTTTGAAAATATACGAAAATTTAGATAATCGAAAAATTTTCAAAATTTTTGGAAAGTTTCGTTAACAAAGTTTTCGGGGTGACCCAGCATATATTACATTTAAAGACACGGCTGACAAAAGAAGGTCACTACCACTTAAGGAGGCGTCGCTCGCGTGCACGGTGCTAATGACTTTTTTATTCGACTAATACTGATGATTCTGAATAAAATTAATAAAAACGTGATTCTTTCTTATGGGAAATACGTGTTAAACTTCACGGGCCTTGCACCACATCTAAATATATAATTAAAAAATAAGGTTAAACAACCACCGCAGGGCCTCACTGGGAGCTACTGCCATCTAAAAAAATGGCAGCGGCTCCCAGTAGGACCGCGGTAAATCCCATTCATGGCCACGTCTCACAACCGTGAGATGAGTGGTCACAGGACACGATGAAATCACAACGACAGGCCGGCGAAACCCTCATGTGTTTTGAGCACACGAAGCGACCCAAGGATGACAGCTTTCTGCATCCATTTCGCAAGTGCCTTGGCATATTTTTGGCACGCGGGAATGGCTTTAAGGTTACGAACCAGTGATAGTTTCGCACCTCCGAGAGCACCTATCACAAGGACAATTACTTGTACCGAATATTTTGGGTACAGTCTTCGCAGCTCCCTTTTAAGGTCTTGATACCTCTCCTCCTTTTCTTTCTCCTTGGAAGTGATGTTATATTCGGACGGGGCCGAGAATTCGATCACGAATATAGTTCGTTTCTCGAAATCTTGAAGAACAATGTCAGGCCTCGAGTGTGCAACGGAGACTACTGTCCGAAAATCGTAGTTCCAGAAAATTTGGCACTTCTCATTTCGGAAAATTGACTCTATTTCTCTTGGAGCGTTCGGCAGGGCAGGGTCGCGGCCAACACCGTAAGAGCGACAAAGATGGTAATAAAGGACTCTTAGGGCTGCATTATGTCTGTAGATGTACGTTGTTCCTGCGTGGGTGGGACACCCCGATAGAATGTGTTCCAGGTACTCAGCGTGTGCATGACATGCTCTGCACCTATCGCTCGAAACTTCTTGACATAAAATGCGGTCACGGTATGCTAAGGTGGAAATGACACCGTCCTGGCATGCGAAAATGAAACCATCCGTACCTGAATTAAGCCCTGATGATCTGAGGTAAGAAAAAGTTTGCTCCTTCGACAAGGACTGTTTTTCTACATTTCTGTGAAAATTTCCGTGCATTTTCTTGTGAAGTAGCTCTTGATGGAATTTTTGAACTTCTACTTTCTTCACTTCGGCTTTCAGAAGTGAAGCATCTAGATGGAGTAATGCACTTTCCTCACTTCTGATGTTAAAATTCAGGCCAAGGGTCTCGGCCGCTTGCTCCGCGGCTTTGTAAAGGAACGCTCCTTTGCCAATCATCTCGTGGTTCCTGACCATTTTTAGGAGAGGATCTCTGCCATTGGCTACAATATAAGCTGTACTCAGAACAATTCGGTTATGAAGACACTGGAGATTCAGAAGTCCGCGTCCGCCTTGATGGCGTGAAATGTACAATCGCGGAACTGACGAATTGATATGCAAGCTTTTATGCATATGCATGATCTTACGTGTGGTGATATCAAGGGCCTTAAGTTCGTTCTTCGTCCATTGAACCACCCCAAACGAGTAGAGTAGAACCG
>CAKNWW010350579.1:0-12303 GCA_932074435.1 Andricus kollari | reverse complement strand
AGATCATTCAATTTCGGAGAAAATGGGCTTGTTGCCTCGTTATAATTCAGCACAACTTTTTGCAGTCCTTTGCCGCTCATGACCACAACCACCATGCTTTGTCCGCTTCGAATACGATCGAGAAGCGATATATGTGCAGTTAATAACTGCCCAATTCTTTCGGTCAAGATATCTTATATTTCTGTTTACCTTTGAGGAAACTATTTGTTATTTTCAGATACCGTTTCTGAATGTTAAAGAGTTTTTAGTAAGTTTACTATAAAAGTTACTGAATTTCGTTTTCAGCTACCTAATTTCGTGAATTTCAGTTACTTTAGTATCCAGCATAAATTTCACAATCTAGGCGTGAATTAGAAATGCATAAGAGTAATGAAGAATTTATATGATCTGGCGAACACACGTGTTACGTTAGATGATGAATATGCTAATAATATGCAGATAACTGAGGGTGTTTTGCAAGGTGAAACCTTGAGAGTGTTGGTTAATCTGACTTTGCATTTTTTTTCTATGTACGGCACTGGTCCCATATGTATAATTCGCGACCTGACTTTTAGAATAAAAAAAAGAAGACTGACTTAATTTTTGGAGTTGTATGTAGGCCTAGGGTTGATATAACATGGAGTAAGCCCGTCTTATACTGGCGGAAATTATTATTTTGGGTGAAGATATTAATTTTCTGAAATGAACAAATGCCCGGAGACACTTCGAGAGCAGACGGATTTCGAGAAGGAGAGGGTAGCGAGAAGAAGTATTCTAGAGATACACCTGCAAATATACTTTTTGCTTATAACTCTGATACTGACAAAGTAGGGTAAGGAGAGGCAGCGCCGACCGGTGGGGCAAAGGCGACTTTGCTTATAACATCGCTATTATTTACCAATTTTAATTCTACTCTGCAATAAATAAATCTATTTTATAAAAGAGATAGTATGACTTACTAAAAGCTTGAAAATTGACGTTGTAAAAGAAAAATTATACAGAAAACAGTTTTGACACCGAAAGAATGGAAGATTCGCTGGCAAAAATATAAAGTTTTCAACATTAATGGCAATACTTACAGTATGAAAATGTGTTATTTTGACAAATAAAATAATATCACATTATTTTATTATAATTATTGAACGTAATTCAAGTCCAAAGTATGTTAAATATCGTACATAATTGAGGCCTTACCAGGGGGCAAGCCCGACGAAAATAATAGTTCAAAAGTTCTTAGGTTATGATAAGTGATCGGTAATGTAGAAGAGCCACTTATCTTCTGGGCTACATGCAAGAAACTATTGCATATTATTATTTTCAATCCGGTCGGTACGGTAGAAACCATTGCCCGTAGCCGTATCTAGTGAAATGTCAACGAATAAGAGGTTATATTACAGCTATCACTATTTTGATTTAAAATAACTTATTCTTCTTGCTGGATATGTTTAAAGGTTATTCATGTAATAAATAACTACTTATAGAAATATGATATAAAATAATCTAGGAGTCGAAATGAAAAAAAAAACGATCAATTCTACATCTTATTAACTTCAAAAAAATCATTGACTGATAACTGGTCGGCGCTGCCCCTCCTTACCCTATTTGTGAGTATTACTTTACATTTTTAAACTGCCGCCTTTATGGACATAAACGACAATTTCGCGATTGATTACAGTAAAAAACATAATAAGAAGCTTAAAACTGAGAGAGTTAATTTTTCCAACATAATTAACTTCAAATAACTAAATTTCACCCGTTGTTAGATCTCTTGTGCAATGGCTAAAAATTATTATTGTTATCAATAATTTTATAAATAAAGTTTTCTCGTCGTATTACCTTATCTTATAAACTACAAAAAACATTTTTCATATTGTAATAAACTGCCTCTAAATCTGAATCAGTTAAAAGTAACTGATTGTCAATCAAATCTGACTGATTGGAAAAGCAAGAAGTCAGTCACTGATAATCAGTTAAAAACTACTGATTCAATCAATTAACTGAAAATAACTGATTCAATCAGTTAAAAATAGTTTAATTTAATTCAGTTTAATTTTATAAATATTTCAATTTATATAGTGACAGTAAAATATGGAAATACAGACTCAGCTGAACACGTTGCGTAAAATACTTGAAATTTGTATTCGTAAGGCAGGTCAGACGAGATGGAGTGGCATGATTCATGAATTTTGTGCCCCCCCCCCCCCCCATTTCACCTATTTCAGCTCCACTAAGAATTGTCCATTATTGTGTACGACCGGTCATACGAATACCCACAGCCTAAATGATCTAATTCCATATTATCAACGGCAGAGAAGTTAAAACTATTTAAAGCTATTTCCAAAAATCTAATTGAATTTTTTGCCTTTTTTGATGTTTTATGAACAAAAAATTCTAGGAAATTATAAAAAAATATTGAGGAAGCCGCGAAGTTTACGTTAAGCCTATAGTGGAGCTTATACAAAATATCGAAAGCTGGAATTGGACTTGCGCGATCATCCAGTTGAATATAATGTCCGTCAACTTGAATGAAATATCTGCAATTTCCACTCCCGCAATCAATGCATATAATGTACGGCTGTACATTTGTTTTTTCGTTTATTTCGGAAAGCATTCATATGATCATCAATGTTTTTTCCCAACTGAAATGTTAATATAAAATGTAGAAATTTATATACAGTACCAATAGTTGTAAAAGAGCATATCAATTATATTGAAGGATATTCTCACCTGTAAAATTTGGAGAAGAGCACTATCTGGCACTTTGAACTTCTCAGCGAGTGGATCTGCGCTAGTGGCTTTTAGCACTTCCTCACCACTATTTCCCTTTACCTGAAAAGTTATGTTCACTAGATTAATAAACAAATTTTACCGAATGCTGATTTAGGAGTGATTAAAACTAATAATAATAAAAATAATAAAGTTAGCTGTCGAGCGCCACTCAGCTCTCATACATGGAGAACCCCGGTTAGACCATTATCTTTGTTCTTGATAATTTTGAATTGAAAGCGTTTAAAATATTTTACAAAAATTGTGAATTGATTTCAAAGCGTTCCTATTTAAATTATTTTAAATAATTTAAATTTTGAAAAAAGGAGAAATATTTCGCATGGAATGAAAAGGAACTGAACTTGTATTATTTCTGAATGAAAGCGTGTAAAATTGGGTAATTTAAAATTTTTAAAATTTAAAAGCAGAATCTTTCAAAATTCAAATCTTTCAAATTACAATTTTTTAATTTTATCAATTTCTTTAGGAAGAAGTTTAAATTATCTCATTTCTAAATTAAAGCGATTGCCGGGATTCTATTAACTGAATTTAAAAGTAATATAGGCCATTTTTAAAGGGAATTTAGTTTACCATAAGGTGCTGAAATGAAAATTTTTATTAATTTTTGTTCCTTCTGAAAATCTAAAAAATGTAAAAAAATTGCTTTTTCCAAACTCGTCAAACTATTTTCATAATATTAGATACCCGAGGAAATCGCTAATAAAATGCAAAATAAATTATTATTTTTAATGAAAAACTTTATTGTATGTTTCCAAAGTGTTAATCTACTGTTATTCAGATATATTTAGTTTTTGCAGTAGTCACAAACCCATTTGTATACAGTTTCCCCCGCGCAGTATTAAATGTCTATTTTTATCCGTAGTACGAATTTAAAAATCCCGTGGCTTCACCACCACCTACCTAAATACACGTAAAAATACTTTTGCAATTGCGCTGACGCTGATCACTTTCGCATGTGTGTAGAACCACAGGTATCTCATATTATGAGAACCACACCGTACAACTACGCATTTACTACGCCTAACCAGTACATTACAAAACTTGAACAATATCGATATTTTCCTACTTAGTTATTCAATCCCTATCCCTCCAGACAGACTTTACTGCTAAATATTGATTTAATACATAATAAATAGGGTTTAAAGATTTCCCTTCCAAGAACTTGACCACCACCGATTTCACAAACAGTTTGCTCATAATCTTTAGAAGCACAAAAAAAAATGGCTTCACCACGAAATTACTTTTTCTTTAAGGGCTACAAGTTAGTGATAGAATCAAAAGAGTGCGCCTTTTAGTTTAGCTAAAACTCCGCTATCTCATATTACGAGAATATCTCATATTCGGCTTCTCTCCTCTAACTCATCTCTGTCATTAATGATGATTTGTAAAATAGCAGCAAGGAATTTTACATATACAGACGATAAGTAAATCTTTTCTGAACATATAGTGAATAGTGATAACCTAATATTAATAAAAAAATTACATAACCTGAAATTCGGGCCTTTACATTTAGAGCCAAACTTTCCTTCTGTGCCCTTCAGCGCAACAACACCTTCCACTACACTCTCCTAAACTCCGCCCCTTTTTATGGTTCACACAGCGGTTCACACGGGTGGTCGTCTTGAACGTACCCCAAGAGGGCGAGAGATAGAGAGGCGCTTGCAGGGTCAGCGGAGTTGCGATTTTTACGGTTCGGCGACATAAGAAGCGACAAGCAAGAAGGAGCAGAAGAAAGGTTTGGAGAGTCCCGGGGTAGTGTCTTTGTTCATTAAGGGTACCCCCGAAACGGCCACTATAGCGCTGTCGTCCTGATGAAGAAACGGTACAACTGCATTTGCAACTTTCGAGTGGCTCGAGTTCCTGTTGTAGATTTTGCGCGTGTAGTTTTTGATGTGGGGTGGTACTGCGCGGGAAATTCGGGAGCGTTTTCCTTTCCCGTGATCTATATAAGGGCCAAGCTACATTGGAAATTGCCACTGAGCATCCAAACTTACGCGAGTAACAACATGGGAAGCACAATTAATTTTAAAGTGGAAAGTCTTTTGCTAACTTTAATATGGCCAATAGGCTTTTTTTTGTAATTTACTCGTCTTTCTTTTAATTTTGAAGGATTTAAAGAATCTGTAGACACCGATTAACGTTATACTTCTCAACTTGGTGGTAGGTTGTGATTTGGTGATACGAGAATCAAAGTTATGTGGAAAGTGAAAAACGGTAGTACAATTATAGAAAAAAACCTTACTTCTTTCCTTCAGTACATTCTTTGACCTATAATTCTATACGAACTACACAAAATCTTAACTTAAAAAAAAATTATATATAGGCTTTCAAAACAATACACTATTATTATTAATATTTTGCAAATTTATTTTATTCAAAGTTTTTTAACGCAAATATTGCTTAAATTACACGCAAATGTAATATATTTTCATCCAATTTTTTAAATTATGAATTTAAGTTATGAATCGATAATTAATTAAAAAATTATATAAACATAAAGTGAACCATTTCATTCTAAAAGCCGTGGAAATTAAAACATTTTCCAGTTCAAAGTGCACCTAATAATTCAAGTTTCTTGTATCAAACTTACCACTATACTAAAGTTTAAGATATCCGTTCTTCGCACTAGATCAAGGTATGTCCAAAACATGAAATATTTTATATTATGTTAAATTATATTATACAATAAATGCATTTTATTTATTTTTGAATTTCTGCACTAACGCCAATGACTACTTGTTCAAATATTACCAAACAAAGTACCAATATAAATCTTTATTATCATTTTAATATTTATTATTATATTACTTATTTTTCGAAAATCTTTATTAGCAGTAATTGATGGCTAAAACCATAGATGACAGTAGTGGATTGTTGCCTAACGAACATGTCGTTTTAGACCACAACAGAGTGTTCCAAAGGAAAATATAACTAGAAAATTCTTTCGAAACAGACAGGTTCGTAACAAAATGATTAAAAAAAGGTCGAATACGCTGGGTATCAAAAAGTCACTCTGAAGCAGAAAACAAGATTTTCTTACATTTTTAGTATAGTAGAGAAATTTAATGATACTAGAACATTGTGCGTGCTATGCGCGCACTAACTACCATTTCTTTATTATAGCGAGAAAATTCCAGTGAATTCAATATGAATCACAGTTTTTTCATTTACTTGAAATTCTTTAAACTTAGCAGATTATTTTTCTTATTAACAAAATTAACAATTTGAGATTCTCTTCATACCTTCATCCTGCAATATGACTAATTTCACAACTTTCTGTTTGTTTAAAATTGAACTATTTTGTTCAATATGTCACTTCCCGAGACTTTTATAATAATAACAAATAATTATAAACAATAGATTATAACTACGTAAGATTTATATTCAATAGAATATAATACATAACTAATTATATTCAATAGATTATAATTACATAACATTTATATTCAATGATAAAACAACAAGCTGAAAGATCTTATCCAATATTCAATTATTATTGTTAAAATCATATTATAAACAAACCTAATACTGTTAAAATCATTCGTGAAGATCCGATTTGTAAGGGTCGACCCAACAGACCAAGATGAGCTGTACGCACCATTTTTCGTACAAGAAACAGGCACACGCTATTCAACAAGGCAACCAGTAAAGCTAACTGCATTTTCAATCTCATACGCTGACACAATGCTGGTACCTATAGCATTTACACAGCGCAGTAAACGAAAATGAGTGATACACACAAATTCTCTCATAACTAAAGCAACAAACGGGCACACAACAATTAAAGGCCCATAAATAAATCAGCAAGGTAACCGTAAAAACTAGCCACATTTTCAATCCCATACATTCAGAAATGCTGGTACCCAGCGCAGCGGCCTATATAGAATTTGCAGAACGAACACAGCCAGGAGTCACACATTAATTGAAATGCTATAAATTAATCAGCAAGCCAACCATAAGAACAGACCAGATTTTCAGTCCCACACGTTTACAAAAGGCTGGTACCTACACTACTCAGCTAAGTGATTTAAGCATCTTGACCTACTTATTTCTGTGCAACGCACACCAGCATCTTCGATAGAAAAGCAATAAATATCTTCATCAAGATGACAGCTATAGGAGGGTGACCCTCGCACAAATAATACACGCAAACTTATGCCCTTCTACGCATTAGAATATCTCAGCCATTGTCATCTAGGATGGGATACCATATATTTTGGTAACTGCCCTATTCTCCATGTTTAGGCACATCATGAATCCTCATCGCTGATTGGCTATCCTATTAATTACCCCCTTGGACTAGGAAGGGATATAATACATATTAGCTACTGCGACACTTTTCATATATGGGTATACCTTGGATAATTAGACCCCTACTACTCTTCTACATAATCGATTATGCACGCTGATTGGGACAAAGATTAATCCCTACTTCAAAAAACACTCAACCCTATGGGAATCTTAGGAGAGATCTCGCATATAAATACAGCAGATTTGGAAGCAGAAATCAGTTTAGTTTACACCAGTTTCGGCGCAGTGTAGTCTATAACAGTTTTACTCGAGTTTAAGTCACATTTCTAGAAGGTCAAGAACAACACCCAGTACGACAATCATCGAAACCCTTAACTCCGGTACAAAGTATTCGGCCCGTCTACCCAGTAGCATCGCTTAATTCGGTCGTCCTATTTTTAACTTATGTGCGGAGAATCTTGATTCAAAGGAGCACCTGCCACCAAACCTATTGACCTGGTCACCATAGCCGGCAGACCTACGGTATTCACCGCTCACCCCCTACGGTCCCCCATACAGGGTCCCGAGGATGGAAAGGCGAGGCACCTTCGTCTCAACAAACGAGAGGGTGGACACGAGTCGACACCCCAAACCAACTTGTAAGTAATTATTTAACAGCTTCTTAACAATTTCCTTCCTTGCTGGTTTAATTAACTAGTCATCCCTTTTTAAGGTGGACTAAAATTAAACAAGAATTGTTTAAATAAATGTCAATTGATTTATAAAACTTAAATTAATGTTGAATTAATTTCTTGTAGTCGGTAGTTATCCTCATCCCTGTTTTTTAGTTTTTAAATTAAAATCAAAAAGGAGGAACCATCTTTTTATTTTAAAATATAAGGTATGTTAGGTTTCTTAAGACGTAACATAACTCGTATATTTTTAGTGCATCGGCCTTGGAAATTATAAATTACCAATACAGAAATAAATTCAAATTTTTTTTTCTTCTATTTTAACGTAAAATCAAATTCAAATCTAAAACGATTCAAAGCTTTCCGCATCCATTACATCCAAAATTTATCTGAAATAACCTACACAAATTACCTATCCTACTTGCGCTTTGTAGCAGAGTATCCTGTCTGTGCTTCGTAGCAGGGCATTATTTCCAAAAAATTCTCCTAAATCTACCAGTAAAAAAATACCTATCCTGCTTGTGCTTTGTAACAGAGTATCCTGCCTGTGCATTGTAGCAGGGCATTCTTTGCAAAAAGTCACCTAAAAATACCTTTCAGAAATGTTGTTTTAGAATGAATTCAAATACAACTAACAAAAGTATAAAGCCACTAGATATTTATTTGAAAATCAGGGAACTAAAGAACGATAACGAGTTTCATAAGACATTGAACTCTTTGATTGTCAAGTCTTACAAAAATTCAAAATTTGGTTGAAAATTCATGCATTTTGTTAAAAATCAATCTTTTCTGATTGGAACTTGATCTTTTTGGTTGAAAATTCATTTCTTTGATTAAAAATTAGTTTTTTTTATTTGTCTTTTTGTCTATTTGTCTATTTGTCTTTTTTAGTAGAATATTGATCCTCTTGGTGACGAATTCACCTTCTTGGTTGAAAATTTATTTGCTTGGCGTAAAATTTAATTATTAGTTTGAAAATCCCTTTAAAAAATCTTGTTAGGTAGAAAATTAACCTTTTGGGATGAAAATTAATTTCTTTAATTGAAATTTAGTTGTTTTCTATTGAAAAATAATTTTTTTTAAACTAAGAACTTAACTAATCCATTTTCTGTGCAAAATTAACATTCTTGATAGACATTTAATCGGCTTGGTTGAAAATACATCTATTACGATGAAGATTTGTCTTTTTTTGGTAGAAAATTCATCTTTTTGGTTGGGAATTCAGCTATCGAGATCAAAGTTCATGCTTTGGTTGAAGATTCATTTTCACAAATTTTCATTCTGATAAATATGTCTGGCTTTGCTTAAATGATAAAATTTGACATTAATTAACCTTAAACTTTTGTTAGGCTTAGAATGCACACAAGCCCTCTAACTGAAAATGAAATTCTTAATTATGTGTGTGAATTTGGCAACATTCTTTCCCTCGAGTTTTTAAAATTACCCAATCGGCATTGAGAAAAAGCGACAGCAATGCTTTCGATATTCTCATCACACACCTATTTTCCAGAAAAGGAAAGTTATGATTCTTGAAATTTCAGAATAAAATTTTGCAATTGAAAATATAGAACAAAAATAAAATGAAACCAATTATCGAATTTGATAATATTATTTTCATATTATTCATATCATATTAAAATATAAAATCAGCCTTTCTTATATGGTAATACAGAAAAAAACAAAGTGTGAATCTAACGCTAAATTCAGGGTACCATGTCCCTGCAAGAAAAATTAGTCTTGGTAGTGTGAGTGGTACCAGCACACAAGGTATCGTGTCCCTCGGACTGGGGGTACGAAACTTCATCTGCTGTTAATTATTTTTAGTTCTGCGGCAAAAACAGTAGACGATAGTGTCGTACCTCAACTCCGAGCGAGATGGAACCCCATCTTGAAATTATCTGTAACAAAATTTATCCCAGAGTTTTCACTGTGATTGCGAATGTCCTCCCGCCCCCTTCCATTTGTAGATATATGTACAATTTTCAGAGAGGTAGCACTGTCGAATACGCTGAATGGTTTTAATACATTTTCATTCAATATTTTCAATTACCAAAGTTTGTTTTAAAGTTTAATGAATCACAAATTTTATAATTATTTTCACTACTATACTAATAATTTAAAAAATCTTGTTTCCTGTATAAGATTGTCTTTTTTATGCCTGGCGTATTCAACCTTTTTTCAAAATAATTCTTTATTTCCTAACTATCAGTGGATAAATACACAAGTGTAGAATAAATATGAGTGCCTTTCGATTTATAATCATTTTTATGTATTTTACTTTTACTATTATAATTTATTATTGCGTATACAAATGGCAAAATTCCATAATTAATTTCATGGTTTCACTAATTTTCTTTTATTCCATTTTATATTTCTTCTTCAAGTTTTTTTTTGTCACTGTCTGCATCATTTACTAGGCTCTTTTCTACTTTAATTTTTTATCCTTTTCATTTTCATCCTGCTGCTCTGTCTCTACGGTAATTTTTTATTAATTTTCCGTCAAGACTAGGTTCATCCTAAAATGCAACTGCAAAAATCATATTATTATATTCTGTTTATTCTTTGTATCATCACTGTAAAAAAAAGTATCATTTCAAGGCTAGTTTTCGGCATTGAGACAGTCCTCCAAAAATATAGTTGCGGGAGGCTCCATTCTAATGCCACTTTATTTTGATGCCACTAAACGACGTTTTCGTACAACTTTTTTGGATCAAAAAAGCCATTTCCAGTAAACATTTTTTATCTCAACGAAAAAATCCTAAAAGGACCTGATGGCACTATTTTGAGAAAGGTAAATAATTATATATTTACTGTAAAATCTAAATCAAAATTTACAAATAAAATAAAAGTATATTTTTTTTATTCAATAAACTGTATTTATTAGGTATTTTCACTTACTACTCGTTTAAAACAAGTAACAATAATTCAAGATTTTGGTCGCATGAATTGTTAGAGAAGAAAATTTGACGTTAGTATCGATTTATTCGAATATTGAAACAAGACAAATTTCGAAGATTCGACTTCAATTTTGGATCCATTTTTTATCAAGAAAAAAGTAATTTTGATTTTAAAGATTGTAATAATTCAAGGAAACCAAGGCGATTTCATGAACAGTTAATTATTATCTGATTGAATGATGAGATAAGAATATAATTAGTTAAATGAATACGATGTATGAAATCATTTGCGCTGATGTTTTAGGTACAAAATTAGGAGCATGGTGTAGTTTTACGGTCGACTTTTACCGCTGTTATGCTTGCACAGGGGCCTTGAGTGTTGGAGCAGTCGCCTTCGGATGCTTTCTTAGAGCTACCATGTATCACTCTACAGGTTTTTAATCGCTTGCTTCCTGATGGTCCAGAAAGTTTCTTACAATGCGACAGGTATTTAATGAAACCGCCTTCTGAGCTGCTCCCAGTACCCTACAGACTCCTAAATGTTCAAGATGTTCAGTGCATCTTGCGTGCAAATCACCTGTAGCCGAAATCACAATAGGATGAATAGATGTATGTTTCACATTCCTCCACATTGTCTTTACTTCATGCCTTAGCTCGCAATACTTGTGGTTCTTGGTTGTATAGGTTGCCTGCATATTTCGGTTAAGTAGACAAGCAATTTCGATTATGGAGACTCTTCCACCGTTTTTTATCGCATTACCATGTCCGGTCGATTGGCTCGGATGTAATGATCCGTCTGGATAGTAACATGCCAATATAACATGTAATCTTCGTTTTCTAAAACGGGCATTGGAATGTATTTATAGAAAGAAATCCATTCTGTGAAGAGTTCTAGGTTTAGGGCAAGCTGTTGATGTATAATTCCCGACATATCATTATGCCTGTGCGTATATTCTCTTTGAGCCATTACACGACAACCATCAATAATGTGCTCGATGGATTCGTTGGTATCTCCAAACAATCGGCACTGGTCAACCACGTCTTGATGTACAAACAACCCTCTCCTGTATCGCAATAACGAATCCTTCCGTTTCTGGATACAGTACGCCCTTTCTCAGCCAAATATTGGATGCCTCACTATCCACTTCATGTTGATCTAACGTTTTGGAGTGCTCGCCGTGGATGGCTTTCTGTCTCCATTGCGTTTCTAATTCCTCTATGGTTTCTGCCCTGGTACTCAAGGCCTCCTCTGAGGACAAATTTAAGGGCGTGTATTAAAGATCAGCTTTACAGATGGTGTTGTGGAGCGTAACATCTCGCTTTCTGTCAAGATAGTGTCGCAACTGTGTAACTTGTGATTCACACAGTTTCCTGACTGTGGTAGATTCGGTGCTTCGTCATTTCTACGCGGATGATTCTGTTTAATCGTTCAAGGTAGGTGTTCGACCATTTGATGAGCCCAAAGGAGTACGTGAGGATAGGGATGGCATAGGTGTTGATTGCCCTGATCTTGTTTGCCGAGTTAAGAGAACTCTTCAGAACCAAATTGAGTCTTGTAGTGAAGGCAGTCGTTAGGTTTTTCTTAACTATCGTATGCTGAATACACTTAGATTCGAGAATGCCCAGGTATTTATATGACTCCCCCTCGGCCATTGCCTCGATGTCATTCTCGAACTCGTTTTCTAGCTTTGCCGTCCCTAATTCTCCTCTGGTTAAAT
>CAKNWW010350578.1:0-13919 GCA_932074435.1 Andricus kollari | reverse complement strand
ATAAAGCATGATTCTTGACAACTGAATCCACTATTAATTTTAATGGAACGTATGACCAAAATAACGTATTCTACTTGAATTGACTTCATGATTGATTAAAACGGTCGAAGAAAATTTCACAGTGTGGACAATATTCCAATCACTGAACATAGATAGTTTTAATTGTCATCATTAAATCAATGAAAATGTTGACTGGATTTGAACTTCATTCAGTTGGTTGTTTTTAAAAATGGCGGTAATGTTGTCATATGTAGCCAGTATGTTATTCTGTTTTTTTCTCAACTAATTTTTTTAACACATTTTACATTTGTACTATAAAGATGTATGCATTTTATACAAAGATTAGTATTAAAATACGTTCGGTTCGTTTCGAAGCACTGTTGTGGTTACGTTAAACCACCCCCGCCTAAATACAAGTCTTAATTATTTTTAAAAAATTACCCTCAACCGAAGAATTTAGAACTCCTAAATTGTTACTTTTTAAAATTAAAGAATCTCAATTCCTGTGCTATCAATTTCAAATAGTACATTTTGTATCTATTTTGGTTTCAAACAATAGAATTTTTCAATTTCAAATATTAAATCGTTCCATTTTTCACATTTCCTTAATAATTATAATTCATTCTTGAATTCATTCAAGACAGTTTTGATTATAATGTTTCCAATTGCACAATTTTAGCCTATTAATTCGAAATTCTTTTCACTTTTCAAATTGAGTTTGATATCTTTAATTTTTTGGAATATTTTTCAATAATAAATACTTCTCTTCCCAATTCGTAGTTCTAATATGTTCTTATTTTAAACGCTTGAATTTAACAAAGTTAATTTTTGAATTTGTCATTCTATTGAAATGATTCTGGGGGCACTTGATTCTAAATTGTTTGAAAGTAATCCCTTAAATTCGAAATGGCTTTCTTCCCAAAGACTCTTCACTAACAGGCTTGGCGAATTTATAATAATTGCTCATTTAAAATAAATTCGTAAAAATAAATAAACAGTTTGATATTATTTCAATAAACGTACTCAGTATGCTGTGGAACTAAACAAAATTGCCACAACGCAAATAAAAAACCGCAATTCTCTTAGGAGCAACAAAACTGAGGAAATTAAATATTTAGAGCATAGAAAAACTCAATATCTGGAGGTAGCTGCGACAGCTATTTAAGAAATAATGTTGCGATAATGTTACAGGTCAAAATTTACCTATTTGCTTTTAAATGAACTTTTACGACAAAAATTCCACTGTTTTGTAAAAAATTAATCATTCTGGTTCGAAAATTCAACAGTTTGGTAGAAAATTAAACTATTTCATTGAAAATTGAACTTTTTGGTTGAAAAATCATATTTTTCGGTTAAAAGTTGAAATATTTTGTAGATAAATTGCCCTTTTGTCTTTCAAATCAGATAATGTTGTTGAAAATTTCTTGTATTTTGCTCAAAATTAATATTTTTGGTGGATCATTAATCCCCTTGGTTTGAAAATTTAACAATGTTGTTTAAAATTCGATCTTTTTTTGTTCAAAGTTATTTCCTTCTCAGACTCTTGATATAAAAATTCACGTATATAGT
Organism: Andricus kollari; assembly: GCA_932074435.1. Taxonomy (NCBI): domain Eukaryota; kingdom Metazoa; phylum Arthropoda; class Insecta; order Hymenoptera; family Cynipidae; genus Andricus; species Andricus kollari. Next base: position 12,350 of record CAKNWW010350578.1, on the reverse strand, counting down.
TGAAAGTTTGTCATAAGTACAACCGCAGAATTTTTCCGGGAGCGGGTGCTTATCTGAAAAACTGCACCCGCTCCCAGCGAAATCACGGTAAAATTTCAGCAGTAACCACGTCTCACAACCGTGAGATAGGTGGTTACAGTCTGGGACAAATTCAGTGCGATGATCCGACAAAAAGCTCGTGCACCCTGAGGACACGGAGCGACCCATGGGTGACCACCTTCTGCATTTTCCCCGCAAGTGTTTCAGCAATTTGTTGACACGCAGGGATGCTTTTCAGGCTATTAACCAGTGAAACCTTGGCACCTCCAAGAGCGCCGATGATCAAGAACATGGCTCGTTTCTTGATGTCAAAAAGAACTATGTCAGGCCTCGATTGCGCAACAAAAGCAATTGTCGAGAATATGAAGTTCCAGTATATGCGGCACTTCTCATTTTCGACAATTGACTCTATTTCTCTAGAAGCGTTTAGCGGATCGGTATTTGGACTAATGCCGTAAGAGTGACAGAGATGGTAATAAAGCACTCTTAGTGCCTCATTGTACCTTTGGATGTAGGTCGTTCCCGCATGAGTTGGACAACCAGATAGTATGTGTTCTAGAAGCTTTGTGTGTGCATGAGATGCTCTGCAGATTTAATCGGAAATGTCTTGGCTTAAAAGGTGGCGACGGTATGCTAGAGTGAAAATGATACCGTCTTGACATGCCAAAATGAAACCCTTCATGCCCAACTTCAATCCAAGTCGTTTAAGGAAAGCAAACGTTACCTCGTACGACATCGACAGATCCTCCACATTTCTGTGGAAGATGCCGTGCATCCTCTTGTCGAGGAGCTGTTCGCGAAAGTTTTTCTCCTGCGTTTTCCTAATCCGTGCCTTCAGGAGTGAGTACTCGAGATGGATAAGATTTGATGATCTTTACTCATCCCTGATATTGAAGTAAAGGCCGAGTGTTTCAGCAGCCTCCTCCGCTGTTTATTACAGATACGCCCCTTTGCCCACTTCTTCGTGTTTCCTGACCATTTTAAGAAGAGGCTCTTGTCCATTTGCTACTATATGTGCTGTACCCAGAATAATCCCGTTGTGCTGTCATGTGCGCATTTTTCCAACACAAACTCCATTCCAAGCTCCTGAGTGTACTCTTTCACAATGTTTAGAGCTAGTTGTAGTTTCAATTTATTTTTAGCCTTGATTTAAAGATCATCCATATAAAATACATGAGTGGCCATCGATAGCTAGCGCTGATAGGATGCTGCGTCTTTACAGACACATCTATCGATTATCAGGTTCTGCCGACATCCTACTACTCCTTTCTTTGAGCCGCGTGATTTTTAAATCTCTCGCCACACAGGTCCAATTGTTCGAAGAATCCCGGAGAGGAATAGTTCTTCATGCCTCTTAATACGTTTTTAACCTCCTCGGTAGTGATGATATGGGCATTTCTCCTCAGGTGCTATGAGGGCACTGCACAGTTCCTTGAAGCTATTTATATTGTTTGAGTGTTCTTTCAGTGGATGCTGGCATTTATAGAATTCTCTCCAAAATGCCTCGACCTCCTCTGCTTTGGGCTCTAGACCTCTCCTAGCGTTAGATAGTACTCTTATTATGTAAACAATATGCCAGCCTATCTTTGCGCTGAGTTGATGCATTCGTATTTTAGTCTTTTGATCAAAAGCTGGTTTTGTCTTACGGTTTGCATCTGCCAAAGCTCTCGCTGCATTATACACACTGTAATTGATAGCCCAGAGGTCCGGTTCTTTGGAAAATCTCCACGAAGCTCGCCATGCAGTTCAGCCGGATCTTCGGGCTTGCTAGAAACCTGACTGTTGATGTTTCTCCGGGTCCTAAAGTATTTCCTGTCCTTTTATTGGATGCCTGCTTGCGTATATATATATATATATATATATATATATATAATCTTTAAAAAGTAGCTCTGGGAATTTTAGAAATGTTAATTAATTGTATATAAATTTAATACTTACGACCATGTTCTATACCACCACCACCTCCGTGCCCACCTCCCCCACCATTTCCATGCCCACCACCACCACCACCATCATGCCCACCGATATTTTCGTGATCACTCCCACTCCCAGCACCGCGGTCGGCTTGAATACCTGCAACAGATTTTACAAACATGTCACATGAGAAGAAGTGTGTAACACTACGATTAATGTACGACATTATATTCTAAATCAGCTTTTTCTTAGACTGCAGGGCCATCTGAAAGTGAGCCTTGTGTAACCCATTACCGAAATGGTGTAGAACGTCCAATGAAATTTGTAGGAATTTTTTTGGTAATGACTGCGATACAACTGACGTGGCAGTCATCTGCTTGGGCTGTGATTGGTAATCTCGAATGGCGCGAAATTTCACAATTTCAAATGTAGTCCGGACCGAGCTAGGGTATCATGTAGCGTCATTATTTATCCCAACTATTTAAAATAAGCGTTTTCATTTTTAATTTTAAAATAAAGTTATGGGTCGAATGTAATAGTATGGCTTAATGACAGTTTTTAAAGCAGAAAGTGTGAAAATAAATTTTATGGGTTAAAAAATCAAATGTTCAGATGTTAAAAAACCACCGCAGGGTCCCACTGGGAGCAACTGTCATCTAAAAAAGACATCCTCTCCTAGTAGAACCGCGGTGAATCAAACTTATAGTCACGTCTCAAGGCCGTAAGATGGGTGCCATAATGAAATTCCGACTATAGGCTGACGAAACCCTCGTGTGTCTCGAGAACACGAAGTGACTCAAGGACGACAGCTTTCTGTAAACATCTCGCAAGTACCTTGGCGTATTTTTTGCTCACTGGAATGGCTTTAAGGCTACGAAGCAGTAATAGTTGCGCACCTATGAGAGCACCAATCACAAGGACAATTTTTTTTTGTCCGAGTTAAAACTCCCTTTTAAGGTCCTGATACCTCTCCTTCTTTTCTTTCTCCTTGGCAGTGATGTTGTAGTCAGCCGGAGCCGAGAATTCGATCACGAATATGGTTCATTTCTCGAAGTCTTGGAGAGCAATATCAGGCCTCGAGTGAGCAACGGAGACTGTTATCTGAAAATCGTAGTTCCTGAAAATTTGGCATGCGGTCACGGTATACTAAGTTGGAAATGATACCATCCTTTAATGCGAAAATGAAACCTTCTGTACCTGATTTAAGCCCTTATGATCTGAGAAGAGCAAAAGTTTGCTCCCTCGAAAAGGTCTGTTTTTCTACATTCCTGTGAACATTTCCGTGCAATTTCTTGTCGAGTAGCTCTTGATGGAAATTTTCCACTTACGCTTTCTTCACTTCGGCTTTTAGAAGGGAAGCATCAAGATTGAGTGATGCACTTTCCGCACACTTGGTGGTAAAATTCAGGCTAAGAGTCTCAGCGGCCTGCTCTGCGGCTTTTTGAAGGAACCCTCCTTTGCCAATCATCTCGTGATTCGTGACCATTTGCAGGAGAGGATAATTTTCATTTGTAACGATTTAAGCTGTATTTAGAACAATTCGGTTATCAAGACATTGTAGATTCAGACGTCCGCGTCCGTCTTGACGGCGTGAGATGTATAATCGCGGAATATAGGAAGTGATATGTAAACTTTTATGCACATGCATCATCTTATATGTGGTGATATCAAGGGCCGTAAGATCGTTCTTTGTCCAGTGAACCACCCCAAACGAGTATAGTGTAACGCGGGGGCGGCAAGCATGTTAGTCGCAGATACCTTATTCAACGATGACAGATTTGAAGACCAAACCTGCCGAAAAAGATGCTTGTATCTGCTTCGGAGAGACTGTTTAAACGATGTTACGTCCTGAACACGACATTGAGGCACGCCCAGGTATGTATACTTCTCTCCAGTGTTAATATGGCTAATAACACTTATATCCACATGCTCAGGGTCCTTGGGAAGGCAAAGAATCTTTCCTTCCTTCAGATGAATTTTGGCACATTTATCCAATCCAAAGTCCGTTCCATTCTCTCCTGTGTACTTCCTGACGATATTAATAACAGTCTGAAGTTTACTTTTACCATGATTAGCGTCGCCATAGAGGTGACTAGAAGAATTTTGTAGTGTGAGAGAGGCAGAAGTGTGAAGCAAAAAAGCAAAAGGATCATGGTATCGCCTTGAAACACGCTCTCTGGAAGGTAACGTTGTTCGTTTCCACACGATAATTTACAGATGGGATAGTAAATCTAGTTTTCCAAAAGGGGCATCAATCTATATGCATCTCACTATGTATGGATGCACCTTCAAGCTTTCCAACAGACAGATGATAAGTCTATGAGAGGTTTAATCGAAATCTTTTCGGTTGTCAATCCAGGCCATTGAGAGGACGCGCTGATGGGATGCAGCGTCTTTACAGATGCACCTGTCAATTAGCAGGTTCTCTCGGCATTCTGCTGCAACTTTTTGCGAGCCACGTAGGTCGTACATCTCTCGCCGCACATGCTCAATTCTTCAGATGTTATGAGGTTGTCGCAAAACTCCTTGAAGCGGATGATATTATCAGTATCTTCTTTCAAATCCGCTGTTTTTTGGATCTTGTATACCTCTCTCCAAAAAGTCACTATCTCCCTCTTCTGCATTCTCTTTCTTGCGTCAGATAACACCCGTATTTTGTCAACAAGGTGCTGCTTGATTGTCAGCAGCTTTGACTAGTTTAGTGTATGATTGAAGATCCTTAGTTCTTGAGCGAAATTTTGAACATTTTCCGTGAGCCGCCTGCCTACCAGATGTTATGTAGTCAATCACAAAATGAACAGGGGACGCATTCTGTCCTGCCCATGCAATCATTTTGTTTAGTTGATACAATCGTCTTTTCGTCTTTTGGTCCATCGTCGGCTTAAGCCTTCGATTTGAATCAGCCAATGTGCTTGCAGCGCCATAAACTGAACAATCCATGTTCTAAATGTCGGACGCCGCCGAGATATCCTCACGGAGGTTGCCATCTAGTTCAGTCCGATCTGGGAGCTTAGGAGGAACCTGTATGTTAATGTTCCTTCTTGTCCTGAAATCGCTGTCGTCTCTCTGAAAGTGTCTGCTTTCCGCGGTTGGCCTTTATGTCGCTTCCTCATCTTCGTTCGCAGCTTCTTGAAGCAGAGATTGTGGAAGCGCTCCGCGCACATATCCATTTTTAAAGAGGTAGGCGTGTTGATTTTGCAACGACTGATGCGAAACTTGCTGAAGCTCTGGGTGTTTCTTGTACCACAGATCGTGCATACGCGTCATAAAGCCTCCGCGAAAAAGGATAATGCTGGCATCGTGGCAGTTTATCAAGTCATCCTTGAGTTGATTCGTCCACTCAATGTAGACGCACTGCCGGTTCATCGTCGTGTTTCCATTTCTATTATTGTTTGCAGCACCCCGAACTCCAGGGTGATCAACACTGTTCATTGTCATGTACTCTGCACGTTCGATCGTTTTGAACCGCATATACAACATTTGGTGGTTTGATGGTGTTGTTGTTGTTCTAGCGTACAGCTAGGGAAAGGGTTTGTCCGTCCTTGTAGAGCCCCGCATGCAAGGCTAAGGCTGCATACTCTTAGAGGTCGCTCGGTATCCCAGAGTCACCGTTTGATACACCTCACCCAGGTGCCATTGAGCTTTTGGCACAGATGTTATACCTTCGCTTAGGCATTCTTCCTTCGGGACCATCACCGGAAAATTGTCCGTTACTGCTTATTAATAATTGTAACCATATTCAGCAGAAACCCTTGGTACAGGGATCCTCTATCAGTAACCGTTTTTATTCCTAGCCTCTATCCGTTCGGTGGTTTCGTCATAGGCCCTTTGGTTCGACTCTAATGGAATCGAAACCGAGAAATGTGTATACATTCACAGACACACACACACCATTTTATATATATATATATATATATATATATATATATATATATATACATACATATACATATACATATAACATCAATAATAATCTAAAAAATTATATTCAAAGATCAGTGAAGTCGATTTCAATGCAAAAATATACAGCTGAGTGAAAACTTTCAGCGCACCGGCAGGAGGGTAGGAAGTTGCGTGTGTGCCATTGAAAATAGCGTGTAATACACGTTTTCGAACAGACTTTTGCGCACAGATACATTAAGTCGTGTAATGGGGTCAATGGCTTAAGAGTATAATTTTTGTTATAACAATTTGTGCAACTCACCCATGATAATGCAGAAGATTAGGAAAATAGTAACAATCTTTAAATTCATTTTGGAAGATCTTCCTTCTTTGAGCAGAATATAATTAAAAATTGAGATTTAGAGTTTTTCTAAAGTGTGTGAGAACCTTCCTTGTAAGCTGTAAGGCGAACGAAGTTGTATGACTTAAGCCGAGAGAATGCTCTGTATATATACCCTGAATCGAAGTCATACCAGCCATGTAAACACGTGGATATTTACGCGTTGAACACGAATCTGGCATTCTTTTTCAAAAACACATTAATTTTTAAAACCTCGAATTTTTTCTGTAGTTAAAGTTATTTTATATAGATAGAAAAATGTTTCAATGTTTTCGAAGTTTCAAAGAAAAACTGGAAAGAAATGCGTGCTTAGCACATGAAAATCGACAAAAACATTGTTTTATTATACTTTTGAATATTAAAATAACTTTACCTGGAGCGCAGACTGTAAAAATCTACAAAAAGCAGTATGTTTTTCACTTTCGTTTGCATAATCTCTTCAATTAATCGCCTTAGCTTCATGCATAAAATACCGTCAATATAAAAAAACAGGGTTCTGAGTATGTGAAAATAAATTATTATTTCAGGCGAAGTAATATGTACCCTTTTAATTGAAAGAATGATTTATTTCATCAAAAAATATTTTTATAGTAATAGGTTAACATTGTTTCATTCAAGAATACGACCCATTGTTCTGTGAGGAATATTTCTTTGATTAACAAAAAATTACTCGAAGTCAAAAATATAGATTTTAACCAAATTAATGATTCACTTTCCGAAAAGCTTCATAGGTTCAACAATCTATTTCTTTACGTCAAATTTTTGATTATTTTAAACAAAAGAATATCCCACTGATTGAAAAATATCTCTTTCGTCTAAAATATTTGCGCAATTGCAATAACCTAGGTCGCAATTCAGTTGTATTACATATTTTCCTAAACTAACCGCTGTATTCTGTCAGCTCAAATCATTATTAACATTATTATAATGATACATATTTAATTCAAGCAATTTACATAGTTTACAATCTTGATGAACCTGAAATAGAAAAGTTCGATAAAAAATTCATCGTTGCATTTTTGTTCAAAAGTACCAATTTCCGATGAAAATACCTAATATGACATGTCTATCCAGATTTCTAAGGAATTATGTTTATATTTCCTGTTTTTCTGTTTTAATTATGCTGAAAGATCTATTTGTATATTGCTACTAATCCTGAAGTAGTTATCTTGCACGTCGCAGTTCACTAGGATTCCTTTATCGCTCAGATAAAAACTTCAGATATTTCAGAGAGAATTTTTAAAAATATTCAAAATTTTTATAGAATGATATTTAATTTCTCTATGATATAAGTCGCAAATTTTAATAGATTAATTTATTTGTTTCAGGTCAGTTCTGCACTACAAATTTTACAAATTTGATAAAATTCCAAAATATTTTTTAAGATTTCAGAGAATGATTTGCGAAAAATGTAATACATAGATGATATTTCCCCACCAGGAGATATGGAAGGTGGTTTTTTTTCGCGAATTGAAAAAAGATTTTCGAATAAAAGTTACGTATTTCATGAAGGAGAATCTGAATCTGTGATAAAAAACTGGGGTTCCCCTTTGAAATAACAAAGTTACCCACACCTACCATCTGCGGCGGAGAGTGGGGTGGGATGGGGCAAATTTATGCAAAGTCGCTTTTCCTCCTCGAAAATAAAAAGTTTTTATTACGGATATTTTTTTATCGGATTCGTATTTTTTGAGATATTTCGATGTCTCAAGTTGAAAAAAAAATATCTGGTATCCTGTGTATGAAAACTCGTAACCTCTATTGTAGTTTAATGGCGGGACCTTTCGTGGCAGTCGCCATTTTATAAGTCATATGTTGACCTCTTTTTTAAACGTAAAATTAATAGAACTAAAAAAGTAGATTTCTAAGTTTATCGATCGCCGATAATTATTTCGATTTATGTATTTTTACTATTACTTTCAGTGTAAGTTGTTATTAAAGATTTTATATGTTTGGTTGTTATGACTGACTTTCCCAATAATTGATAATTTAAATGTATTGAAATGAAATTTCTAATTAAAAAATATATTTTCAATGTTTCAATGAAAATATGTGTTTAATGTTTGTTTAATGTTTATCAATTAATTAAATTTTCAGAAATAAAAGTTCAAATTCTTCATATAAAAAAAGGTAACCTCCAACTTGTGTAAGATTTTGGTATAGTAGGAATCGTTATGTAATTGAATATTGGATATGATTTGTATCATAAAAGTTTATTTATATTTAAAAAACCTCTATTCCAATTTCATAATTTTCAAAATGTTTACGATATTGTAAGATAATTATTTTAATTCAATCTTCAAAATTATGTGTAAATATGTTTTAAGTTTTTACAGAATTAGTTAAAAAAATTATAATTAATTTAAATTTTTTGAAAAGTACAAGATAAAAATTATTTTGATGTTTCAATACAAATAATATTGTTGATTGACTTTTACGTTGCGAACTGATGAATTAACTATTGACTGATTAATTTTTTTTTAATTGTATTACATGAAGATTGAATTTGCATTTTTTTCCATTAAGTCACATAAATTGATTATTTACATTAAGATTATGTGATTTAATATTGGCTGCTACTTTTATGATAAAAATGTATATTTCCTTTAAAATATGTTCATTACAATTATATATTGTTTTAATGTTATTGATAATTTAAATTTTCAGATAAATAGTAAATACAAGTTATTCTAATATTTAAACTAAAATAATTATTAAATGCTTACCATGTTCTGAACTCATTAATTATATATTAACTGATTCTGTTAAAAATCACATATTCTGGAATTAGTTAAAAGATTATTAATAAATTAAATTTAGTAAAAGAAAAGTACAAATTAAAAAAAAATATACATGAAGTAAAAATTATTTGAAAGTTTTAATGAAAATAATTTTTCCATCTTTTTTATGTTGTAAACTTATTAATAAAGTATTAGCTGATTAATTTTTGCTCACAATATAAAATTACATAAAGGTTGAAATTTAATATTCTTTAATAAAGTAACATCAATTGATTATTCACTTAGAGTGTATATAATTGAATATTGGCTATAATTTTTACGATGAATGTTTTTTTTCAAATATATTCATTATAATTATATAGTTTTTGTATATGTTTCCGATGGTCTGAAATGATTATCTGAAACCAATTTTCAAAATTATATACACATATGTTTCGATTTTTTATAAAATTTGTATAAAATGTAGTTAATTATTTAAAGTTTAAGTAATGCAATTACAAATTTTAAAAATACGAATTAAAAATTAATTGAATATTCAAGTGAAAATATTGTATAAATGCTTTTTATGTTTTCAAATGATTGATTAATTATTGAATCTATTAGAACTTAAATTTTCTGGAATTTTTCCAAAAGCTTATTAATAAATTAAAATATTCAGAAATTAAATTTCACATTCAAAACAAAAATAAAAAGTAAAAAAATTTGATTGTTTCGATTACATCAGTTTTAAAATGATTCTGATGTTGTGAAACGAGTGTCTGCATTTAATTTTCGGAATTATATGTGAATAAGTTTTTTTTCCTGAAATTAGTATAGAAGGTTACTAATATATTTAATTTTCAGAAATGATAGTGAACATATAATTATAACGTAGAATAAAAATTATTCCAATGTTTGAATAAAAATTATAATTCAATGTTTTTTTATGTTATAAACATATAAATTAATTATTAGCTGATTATTTTTTTTCAACAATTTCATATTACATGGTGATTGAATTTTAATTGCTTTTGATTAGGTAACATGAACTGATTATTTACTTCAACGTCATGTAATTGAATATTGATTATAATTTGTATAATAAAAATTGGTTAATGTTAAAAATACCTCTATTGCAATTATATTTTTTTCAAATTTTTGCGATGTTGTGAAATGAGTATCTAAATTTTGATTTCAAAATTATGTGTACATATATTTTAATTTTCTCTGGAATACTTTAAAAGTTTATTAATAATTCAAATTTTTAGAAAAATATGAAGCAAATATTATTTGTTTGCTTCAATGGAAATAATTATTCAATGCTTTTTGTGCAATGCAATGATTAATTCATTATTAGCTGATTAATTTTGTAACAAAATTAAATAACATAAATACTTAATTTTACTTTTTCTCTATCAAGCAACATAAATTAATTATTTACTTTAAGGTGATATGATTTAATATGGGATATAATTAGTATAATGAAAGATTCTTTTTTTAACCTATCTCCATTACAATTATGTAATTTTTTATAATATTTATGATCTGAAATGAGTATCTAAATTCAATTTTCAAAATTATATGTACAATGCTCATGTTTTTCATTTTTTTCCAGAAAATTACTGTAAAAAGTTATTAATAATTACACTTTATAGAAATGAAATTTCAAGTTTAAAAAAATATATAAAGTGAAAATTATTTGAATTTTCCAATGGAAATTTGTAAACTGACTGATTGATTATTGACTGATTAATCTTTTTTATATTATTGAATGTTATAAATATTGAATTTCAGTTTTTTCGATTAAGTAACATAAGTTGATTATTTACTTTATGGTTAAGAGATTGAATATAATTGGTATAATAAAATTTATTTAAATTTAAAATACCCCTATTCCACTCATTAATTATTTACTACCTGATTACTTTTTTGCACAATATTAAATTACATAAAGATTGATTATTAATTTTTTCATATTTACCAACATAAATTGATTCTTTACTTTAGGGTTATGTAATTTTGTAATTTTTGCAAGTTTTCGTAATGTAGTGAAATGAGTATCTGAATTCAATTTTCAAAATAAGTTTTAATTTTTTATGAAATGTATATGAAGGCTAATAAAAAGGAGAATTTTTCGGAATTTATAAAAGGAACATTATTTAAATGTTTCAATGAGAATAATTCTTTATTGCTTTTCATGTTGGAAACTGATTAATTAATTATTAGCTGATTACTGTTGTTGCAATATTAAACTACATAAAGATTTAATTATAATGTTTCTATATTAAGGAACATGAATTAATTATTTATTTCAAGGTTTTGTAGTTGAGTAATGGCCATAATTCGTACACTTAAAGTTTATTTATATTTAATATATCTCTGTTGCAACTATATCATTTTGTAAATGTTTGTGCTATTTGGAATGAGTATCTCAATTCCATCCTCACAATTATATGTAAATATGCTTTAATTTCTTCTGAAACTAACTATAAATGGTAATTATAATTACAATTTTCATAAAAATATAAAGTAAAATTTATTTGGATGTTTCAATGAAATATTTTTTCATTAATTTTCACGTTGTAAACTCATTATTTTTTAAAAACAATATTTAACCACATAATTATTGAATTTTAATTTTTCTTTTGTGTTGTAACAGGAATTGATTATTGACATTAATATTATATCGGTTATTATTGGCTATGATCTGTAAGATCAAAGCTTATTTATGTTTCATACCTCTATTACAATTGAGTCTTATAGCATGACGTCATGGTTTTGATATGATAGGTGGAAATACAGGAAGGTTGGCGTAGTTGGTACATATTTACAAAAAAATAAGATATACTAAACTTTCAGGTTGGTGTATCGGATCGATTTGATCAGAATTGAGCACTATAACTTAAAATTTTGGATGGTTGATTTTATTTCGTAAAACTGAAAGGTCTTCAACCGATAAAAGGATAAAACATAATTGCGCAAATGCATTTTACACTTGAAAAATATTACTATTTATACATTTATAACTTACTTTTATGTTTAGAATATTTTTTTCCAAAAAGTCGTAGGCATTCCCATGTAAGTATGTAATAAATATGCTAATCTTCATGACATTCGCACCCATCCTATCATAATTGTGACGTCTAGTTCACGCGCTCAATCATATAATTAGTTTAAATGTTTGTTAACAATTCTCGATTATAAAATTTAATTTTTTGCACGCTTCAGAGAAGGAAATGGAACAAAATGGAAGGTTGTCTGAATTAAAGTTGGAAATATCTTAAAAATGAGATTAGGAACATGAGAAAATATCTACTGGTTCTTGAATTGTCATGGAAAATGTGGAAACATAACCAACACGTAAATCGGACGGTCCATTGGTGACTACATTTTTT
>CAKNWW010350577.1:0-16416 GCA_932074435.1 Andricus kollari | reverse complement strand
ATCTTCTGTAATAAATTAATTTGTTCGTGATTATTAATCCCGTCACAAATTTTGGCGATCCTGCCAGGATCCTTTGAAACGATTTTGAGAAATTCAAACTCAAAGGATCTTCGTGAAGAATCTGTAAGGTTTGTGAAGTTCTGCAAAGTGTTGTCTGCGGTCAACGAAAATTTTGTGGAACAAATTTTGTGAAGTGCAAAAAAAAAGTGTTGTCTACGGCCAACGAAAATTTCATGAAAACCATTATACGGTGAAGAAATTTCACTGGAAATTACCAGGGAATTCGTAATCAGGCTGAATTAAGTAGGCTTGACAGAAACTCTGTGGGAAATAAAAGTCCCAAAAGGGAGAGACGTCACTCAGCCAAGCTGACACCGTTGGATATGCTGATTGATTCATCACGGTGAACAACATCCAGCGGACCAGCCCGTTCTCTTTCACTCTTATTCTTCAAAACTAGAGCAACATTATTGTAAGTCGATTTAGATTTTAATTATCTCTTAATCAAATTTGATTGCGTGCGTGTGTCGTCAGAATATCCTACCGGTTTTTGATGTTGTTGTTCGTATAAATTGTCAAACTGGCTTTCGTATCATATATTAAACACTTATCAGGCCAGGATCTCCCAGAGTCCGAAACCTCCTCTCCTGAATCGCTCCCTCCTGATAATTGCACTTTCTCAAATAACCCCACGATGACTCAATCCCAACCCCTGCATAACATTGAAGATCCGCTTCAGCAGATCTTAGCTAAATTAAGTATCCTTGAGGAAAATCAAGTTTTACTGAAAAATAACCTTCGTGTTTTAAATGGTGAGAACGTGAAAAGGGCTGAGGAAATAAAAACATTAGCCCGTAAAAATGACGCTTTATTGACCGAGGATGATGAGACGGATGCGGGGCAGGGAAGTAGAGTCACGAGGAATGCATCTCAGCCCCCGGGAAGAGAAAGTGACAGCGATTCTGAAGATTCTAGGGATGACAGTGACATTCCTGTTGCGATAGACAGAGCGAATGAGCAAGCACAAGCTCTAAGCCTCCCCCACGCTCCCTTGCTACCAGCGAAGGACGTTATACGTACAGTCGAGGTGCTTAACGGGCACGACGACGTGGGAGTACAAGACTTTATACGTACAGTCAAACGCGCCAGAATTAGGTGTTCTCAGCCAGATCTTCTGCTAGATCTTATATTAACAGAACGAATCACCGGTAATGCCAAACGCGCTCTTAGGTTTATCCGGATTAGTAAGTTCGATGATTTATATACAGCCTTAAAACAGAACTTAACTGTAGGAACGTCAGTAGAATTATGCCGTGCAAAATTAGATAACTGCCGACAAAATAATGATTCAGTCCTAGTATATAATCAAAGATTCCGGCAAACCCTTAATGAATTAAATTACGCGATCCAGGCTGAACACCCAAAAAAGACCGCTAGGAAAATCGCTTTGCAAATAGAAGAAACATCTGCGATAAAGAAATATATTATGAATCTCAGGGATGAACTAGGGACGCAAGTGAGACCTCTAAAACCGGAAAGCATTAATAAAGCCCAACAGGAAGCGCTAGAAGCGGAGATTTGGTTACGCGAAAAAAATCGCTCGCGACCCAACCCCGTGCCTAGAATACAATCGCGAGTCATGCCCCCAGTTATGCGTTCACAGGATCAGATTTCAAAACCTGGGTCACAAAATCCACCGAATCAGAATATGCCCCTAACTGAAAGGATGCAACTACAATGTAGTCATTGCAAAAAATTAGGACACACCGAAAAACAGTGCTACCAAAAACGGAACTCACCATTTTTTCAATCAGGCCAGAATCCCAAACGTCCTCCTCAAAGAGTCAACAACATTACGGAGATCGACTCCCTCGAAGTTTCGGAAGAACCCGAAAACGAAATAACATGCGACGAGAATCCCTCGATAGAATCACAAACATATCTGGTCGATTGCAATCAGTACTCATCCGACCTAGCGGGTTCAAAGGAGACATACGACTCCTCGTGGATTCAGGATCCTCAATTAATTTGATTAAAGACTCCAATGTACCCAAAACAATATCTAAGGAAACTTGCATTAAAGAATTTCGAATGGGGAACGATAAACATACATCGGAATTTAAATTCGACATGCAATATTTAGACAAAATTCACACTTTTTACATAATCCCTGATAACTTTCCAATTCCTGAGGACGGTATATTGGGATTGCCCTTCATGCGTCAGTACTCGTATAATCTATCTAATAATATCCTAGAGTTAAATCTGCGAAAACATAAATTATACGAAGATGGAATATTTGTTCCCCCCAATCAAGTTAAATTGGTCAAAATACCCGTAAATCGTTCTACAGGTCACGTAAGAATCTTTGACAATCCCCATATTCCCGATTCTATATTTCGTATTCAAGATCAGGCAATTACTATACCATTAGCTAATGAAACACCGAATATCAAAAAGATAAATTGGGACGAGATCTCCTACGAACACATCAAATTGGGCAAAAGTGATGAAAAATTATACTACATAGATCACAAGCGATTAGCCGAACGTTTGAGACTTCTCAAAGAAAACACCCGATTGGATCACATTGAAGCAGATTTCCAAGAAGGTATACGGAAGATCGTACAATCTTACAATGATATTTTTTGTTTACCCGGAGATCCGTTGCCTAGCTCAGAACTAACAACGCATAAAATAGTTCTTAAGGAGGACAAGATAATTAATAACCGCTCGTACAGGCATCCCGAGTGTCACAAAAGGGAAATAAAGACACAAGTAGATGAAATGCTGACTAAAGGTGTAATTCGAAATTCCGAATCGCCCTATAACTCGCCCCTGTGGGTAGTACCGAAGAAGGCTGATGCTTCAGGACGAGCTAAATGGAGAGTTGTAGTTGATTTCCGAAAAATCAACGAAATTACGGATCAAGACGCGTACCCTCTTCCAGTGATTGAAGAGATCTTGGATCATTTGGGAAAGGCAAAGTTTTTCTCCGCGTTCGATTTAAGTTCGGGCTTCCACCAAATCCCTATGGAAGAGAAATCGAAGAAATTTACCGCATTCACCACATCGGAAGGACATTTTGAATTTGAAAGAATGCCTTTCGGCCTGAGAAATGCACCCGCTACGTTCCAGAGAATGATGGACACCGCTTTGAAAGGACTAAACGGGAAAATATGCATGGTTTACCTGGATGACATCGTGGTGTTTGGATCTTCAATCGAGGAACATAATAGGAATTTAGTGACATTGTTCGAAAGACTGCGCCAAACTGGCCTCAAGCTGCAACCGGATAAATGTGAGTATTTGAGACCTGAATTAGAATACCTTGGCCATGTAATCACTAAAGATGGAGTGAAGCCTAATCCGGCAAAATTAAGAGCGGTTACAGAATTCCCTATCCCAAAAAGCGCAACTCATGTAAAATCTTTCCTAGGGCTTTCAGGGTACTATCGAAAATTCATAAAAAATTATTCAACTATTGCAAAACCTCTTACAGAACTCACTAAAACTTCAAATCCTTTTATCTGGACGTCGGAGTGCCAGAAAGCGTTCGATAAATTAAAAAATTCCCTGTGCAGTGCACCAGTCTTAAGATATCCAGATTTTGAAAAAAATTTCGTCTTGACCACTGATGCCTCGAATGTGGGACTTGGAGCAATTTTGTCTCAGGACGGCCATCCCTGTTGTTATATATCTCGCACCCTTAATGATGCGGAACTCAATTATACGACTACCGAAAAAGAGTTGTTAGCAATCGTCTGGGCAATTAAAAGATTGAGACAATATCTGTTAGGCCACAAATTTACAATTCTTACCGATCATCAGGCTTTGACATGGTTATTTAATGTGAAAGATCCCTCCTCCAGGTTATTTCGTTGGAGACACAAAATAGCGGAATATGAGTACAAAATCGAATACAAAAAAGGATGCGAGAATACCGCTGCTGACGCATTATCACGTATTCATCCTGTCCATGATGGGTCCACCAGCACAGGTGCTAATGAAACTGAGGTGGATCTGGAAGCAGAATTGCCAGATATAGAAATATTAAATGCACCAAGCGAGCGTGATTTGAGCACTCCAATACCACTTTTTGAAAATCCAACGGTGATCCCAGAAACTTACCCAGACAGTCCGTCTACTACACTGAATGAAAACACGCCTGATATACTGCCACTAACACCAATAGGAGAATCCTATACGACACCCGAAACACCGGCGGATCATCAATTATATCAAGAGTATTATCAATGGTCCTCTAATCGGACAGACACTCGAGAATCAGAAAAACCTAATGCGAATGGTAAATTGTGGAAAAGATTTTCAAAAAGACCAAGTAATGATCCAAATATTGAAATTCTGCCTCCTTACGCAGAAAAGAATTGGCTGAAGATTTTAGACCACACTGCTCAGTCGACAGTGTCAAAGAAATTCACCATATTAAGGATGCATTTTAACGATCCGACTATTACATCCTCGGAACGCGTAAGGCTCAAAATCTTGATTGCATTTATTAGTTTTAAATACCCTCAGTTAAAAATTCACACGTGTTACAACGCTACTACAGAATTAACTCAGGAAGAAAAAGAGCAGATCATCAAAGAGAGTCATGGATCAATGATGGCTCAACACTTCGGTGAGAATAAATCTATTCAAAGAGCCAGAAGTTTGGGAACATGGATAAATATGGAAAACGATGTTATGGATTATATAAAGAAATGCCACACCTGTCAAATACAGAAACTGAATAGGATCAAGAGACGCTCAGAAGCGATTATACCAGATACCCCAGTGGAGCCTAATGACAAGATCGCGATGGATATATTCGGTCCATTGCCCATCACCTCTCAATCTAACGAGTATATACTGTCGATTCAGGACATGCTCACTAAATATCTTGTTTTAATTCCCTTAAAGAACATATCGTCAGAATCTATAATTGAACATCTTTTCGACCATTTTATTTATGTATTTGGATCACCGAAACATATCTTGACAGATCAAGGTCAAAACTTAGCTTCTGAGTTAATGCAAAATTTTGAGAATCTCTTTAGAATTCAACACGTCAAGACAACAGCTTTTCACCCTCAAAGTAATGGCGCTTTAGAGCGTACCCACAGTACCATCAAGGATCTAATTAGAACAGCGATGAGTGACCTTCATACCGAATGGGACAGGACTCTCAAGTTTATTTGTATGGCCTATAATACCATGGTCCATGAAGGAACTGGATTCAGTCCTTTCGAATTAACTTTCGGAAGAAATGCTAACATCCCTTCTGTACTGGCCACCACGCCTAGTCTAAAATATCCAGATTTAGTGAAACTTTGGCAAGAAAGACATGAGAGATACATCAGAAAAGCTCGCGAAAGAATCGAAAAATGTAAGGAAAAATACAAACGGGTACAAGACGCAAGGATAGTATTACCTCAAAAATTATTTGATCCGGGAGACTTGGTATTGATTGAAAATACTAAGGAGAATAAACTGAGTCCCGATTGGAAGAAGCCGGCTGTAGTTTTAAAAGCTCTCTCTCACAACAATTACGAAATAGTTTTTAACAACGCAAGATTCGTCATCCATTCAGACAGACTCAAGGCTTATAACCATTAATTTCCAGATTTATCATGTTGATGCTTTGGACTCTACTAATTCTCGGATTCACACGAGGAGATATCATCATCAAGTCACTTTCTGGTACTACCATTTATGCCGAGAATCTGGGAACCACGAAACTTTATCATCAAACGTGGAAGTTCGTAATGGCCATTGACACTACGGGAATGGATGCTCGTTTGCTGCACATCCTGGAAAACTATGAAAAAGCCTCTAAGCTTTGCACTAATTGTATGGAGGAATTCGAGTTGACAGCGTTGAAAACTCGAATAAATAGGCTTGAGGATTTGAGGGTGACGTTGAATCAGGTAATGGGTTTTAGTCGTTATAAGAGAGGTATACTAAACATTATCGGTTCAATATCAAAAACCCTGTTCGGGACACTTGACGAGGATGATATGAAGTTAATAAATGAAGACTTTGATAAGCTCTACGCTGACAACAGGATCATGTCCGAAACCTTAAGTAACCAGACTCGAATTCTAAAATCTTGGTTCAGCTCCACTTCCCAAGACTTGCGTTTACTCAATGAACATTCAGAAAGCTTAGTAAAAGAATTTAACAGTATTATCAATAGTACAAACACTAACAAAAAGAATCTCGCTGTAGCCAATATTATTACACTTTGTAGTATGGCTATAGCAGAACTAAGCGAGGATTTAAATATATTAGTTAACGCAATAAATGACGGGAAACATGGAATTATGCATCCACAAATCCTGACACCTGCCACTTTAATGTTAGAACTTCAGCAAATTGAGAAGGACTCGAATGAAAAATACCCTGTTAAACTCATCCCACAAAATTATCAACACATAATTGACATCTCCGAGATCTCTATTAGTATCGTCAACAAAAAATTGATATACTTACTTAAAGTACCTGTTTTAGAACATGAAGATCTACAAACCCTACATTTAATCCCAATTCCTATCCATCATGGAAGCGGATTCCTAGCACCAATTCCCACTCATGAAATCATTCTTGTAAACCCTGAGAAAAGTGTTTATGTACCAAGTGACTGGTTAACTATACAACAATGTAAAAATCTTGATGAAATTAGAGTATGTAAACGCGTTCAACCTACATATTTGATCAGCGAAATACGAAATTGCGAAACTAGCATAATTAAAAATGTAAATAAATTAATTTCGAACGACATTTGTCAATTCTCAGCATTCAAAATATCTGAACTAGCTTTCATTCCGTTAAAAGATCCTAATCAGTATATTATTATTCCGGAACATAAAGTAGAGTTAAGCACACTCTGTGGATCACTAAGTCAAAACATAGAAATAGCAGAGCCTAGTTTGCTTTATAGTAACTCTGATTGTGTGATACAAACGCCGAAATCAATTCTAAAAATGCGAAAATCTC
Organism: Andricus kollari; assembly: GCA_932074435.1. Lineage (NCBI taxonomy): Eukaryota > Metazoa > Arthropoda > Insecta > Hymenoptera > Cynipidae > Andricus > Andricus kollari. The sequence continues at coordinate 9,417 of CAKNWW010350577.1, read as the reverse complement.
TCGAACATAAGGTCGACGTCCAATTCAAGAAAAATGTATCTTATTCCATCGAGAAATCTGATTTTGAACTCCTAGGGCCACAATTACCACTTGTACACGAATCTCTTCATCATGAAAATCTAAAAGCACTTAGACAGAACCTAGAGTTAATGGAAACATCACTTCAAAGTATAAAAAATCATCGTAGAACTAGAAATTGGGTAGAAACAGGAACTGACTTTCTTACTTATCTAGGGTACGTGTCTATAGGAATAATTACGATATATAGTATATACAAAACAGGCTTCTTCTCACTAGTTTCTAAGTGGATACCTAAAACCTTGTGTATAAAATTATTCTGTGTTAAAACTAGCGTTAACGCTACTCCAGTGGTTCATTATGCTGCAGTTGCTACACCTCCCACACTCCAGGTTGACGATGTGGTAGTGATTCCGAAAACTGTTAAATTGAGAACTTAGAGACTAAGTTCAATCTAAGTCGGGGGGTGTGACAAATTCACACTACTTTAATATTATGTATATGCCTATTACTATTCTTAAGTCTACGACATTGCATGTTATCCTACGACACTGTATGTTACACAGGAAACAGACGAATTCCTAGGTTTGACAGGAAAACCGAGCACCAAGTGCAGGGCGACGCCGAGTCCCAAAAAACCTGTTTTCCTTCCCAAAGGAAAAGCTCAGTTTCAAGCCAACCGTACTACGTGTCGGGTGTGATTTGTGCTCATTTTCATTTTTCTGAATAAAATACAAAGATTTATCCACGGAAAATCTTCTGTAATAAATTAATTTGTTCGTGATTATTAATCCCGTCACATATTCAATTTAAAAAAGAAAATTCAAATGAATTAAAAACAACTTTAATTCATAATGACTATCCGCTTGATTTAGTTAATGAGATTATCACAAAACGCATTCATGAGATTTACAATAATCGTAGTAAAATAAACATAATAAATTAATGGAGTGACACTTACAGTAAATTCAAATAAAATATTACTTCGCCTTACATTTAGGGTTTATCTGAACGGTATTAAGGAGTTCACTTAATAAATTTATTACTAATGTTTACTTTAAAACACACAAATACTGTCGATAATTATTTACTAAAGAAGAAAGACTTCATTGAAAATTGAGCTGGCTTTATTTGTCTGATTAAATATCAATCTTGCCATAAAGTCTATAATATAAGTGAAACTGGCCGCAGATTAAAAAACTATAATTGCTGAACACAAAAGGGATTGTGAAGTTTGGAATTTAAATAGAAGTTTGTCAGAACATTCATGGAATTTTAGTCATTATTTTGATTTTAAAAATATTAAAATATTAGCTACTGAAAAAAACACTTATCAACGACGTATTATTCAGTCCATTTTTATAAACGGATTTCGCAATATTTCAGTTAACGTACATACTGAAATTCTTAAAATTAATCAAATTTATCAAAGTATTTTAAAATAATCTCATCCTTTTAGTTAAAACATTTTTGTTCTCACATTTAAATTGAAATTCAGTTTCGCGCGTTTCCTCATCAGTGGTTTCAATGAAAACTCGTCTATGTCAACGCTCATTTATTCTGTTTGTCCTTCCTAACCATTATAAAGATCTCTTTTACTGTATTTAAGATGCAGTTTTTAAAGTGTGTGAAGTCTCTTTAATTTTTTGAGACTTCTATAAAAATTTCAATGTTTTCTAAATTTTGACTCAAATTTGACTTGAATTTTTTCAAAATTGACGTCGGTTTTTGTGTTCCTTTTCGATGTTTATTTACTCTTTGAAATTAATCTTATCTCAGGTACAAATTTACATTAATTTATAAAATTATTCTTTTTATTTTTTATTTTTAATATTGCTAATTTGAAATATAATTATATTTAGGTTTAAAACCCTTTCGGAAAAGGTACACAATTGTACCGAAACGTACTTAGAAGATGCAGAAAGGAGTTTTTTATTTAATCAATTCTGCGCTGAGAAATGTTTAGCTCCATTTTTTTTAATTTTATGTTGACCCTAAGACATACAAAATTTACTATTTAATATTCTTAAACTTCGTCGGTCGAAGAAAAGGATTGACTTGTACTTATCAAGTCATTATACCATATATCATTTCTAAATGAAAGCCTTTAAAATTGAATAATTTGAAATTTAAAGTGCTTTATATTGAAAAAATTTTAATCAGAAGCTCTCAAAACTTAAAAATTTTGGACTAAAATTTTTAAAATAAGGCAATTTCAAAATAAATGAAAATTGAATATTTCCAGATTGGAATTTTGAAAACTGGATTATTTAAAGTGCAAAGCAATTAAAATGATATTTGTGAATAAAAACGTTCAAAATTGAATAATTTATAATGAAAATGTTTTATTGCAAATACTTTTTAATTTTGAGCGATTAAAATTTAACAATTTGAAATTGAAAACTAAAAAGTAAAAACTGCTAACATTTTAGAATTTTAAATTGTTATTACATAATAAAATAATAATTTAACATTAAAATTGACTACACAAAACTTATGTCCGAAAATAAATTGATTATCATTTACACTGTTTCAAATGGATACATTTTCAATTATAATCCTTAAAAAATGAATTATTCTGTAAACAACCGTTCAAAATAAAAAAGAACTTTAAATTTGAATAATTAACTACCGAACATTGAAAATGAAACGATCAGCACTTCATTTAAAATTGAAAACATTTTTAAATACCAAATATGTATTGTGATATTGAAACATTTTTTGACTCAAATCCTATAAATTTTACATTACATTTAGTACATTTAAATCTTTAAATTTCTTCTGATAATTTAAATGAATTTTTAATAATAAATTTAAATTAAAACATTTAAATTAATTCAAAACTCTAAAATTGTGACCATTCAAAATGAAAGAAATTATTCAGTTACTGAGGTATACATTTCAAACAGTTTAATTTCAATCTATGTTTTTAACAACGCAGTTGTTAACGTTTTAATTTCGAATCGTTTAATTTTTAATTCTTCATGTAAAATTATTATTCTTTCTTGAAATTTTCTATTTAAATACTTTTCAGTTTGAAATTATACATTTTTCTAAATATTTAAGTCAAAGTTGGACAATTTGAAGATACTACATTGAAAATTAAAAGTTAGAAAAAAAATACAAACAAAAAATTGCAGTATACCATGCTAATTCTTGAAATTGTACAATTTTACGCCTTTAAATTCGAAATTGTTGTTTTTTAGTTAGTAATTTTCAATATTTTTGAATATTTTCAAATTTTTAAAAATGGAACTTTTAATGTCCTACAATTGGATATCCTACGATTTCGAAGAATTTAAAACAGTATACATTTTTGTACGTTTAAAATTTAAACCAAGCAATTTAAAATGTTAAAATCGAAAATGACTAAATTTAAAACTCACTTGAATTCAAACTGAACAATTTAAAATATTCAAATCTTAAATTATTAAATTTAAACCTGACTATTAAGACTTTCAATGTAAAATTTTAAAAAGATATAATAGTGAAACTGTTCTAAAATTTTTAATATTTGAATTTGAAACTGCAACCTTGTGAAATTTGAAATTGGAAACCTCCAAAAATTAAGAAATGGCAAACCAGATATTTTCGAATCTAAGCTTTTAAAGCAAACAAACTTTAGTTTCAAGCCGTCACAAGTTGAACGGTTTTAGAATTGTGCATTCAAAACAATAATTTTAAATTGAAATTATAGACATTTTTATAGATGATGTGCATATTATTAATGAGTATCATATATCAACTATAAAAAATTACTGTAATTTTCACAGTTCAAAATTGAAGAATTTTAAATATAGTGAAGCTTTAAAGGTTAAATAATTTAAAAATTTCGAAAGTTTTATGGTTACTAAATGATAACTTTCAAAATATTGAATTCAAACTTGAAGCGTTAAAAATGAGGGAATTTCGAACTTCTGTTAAAAATTGATGCACTCTTAAATTGGGATCTTCAAACTAAGCCGTTAAAAAGAATTAATTTTCAAATTATGCATCACGATCTTTAAAATAAAAATTACATGTTGCTTCAAGTGGGAAAACAATTTTATAAGCTGTCAAATTGACATCATAGTATCTTCAATGAAGACAAATTGAGTGAATGAATTAGAAGATTATTATTAATTTTTATTATATTTTAACAAACCATTTTTATAGCATGTTCAATTTATCATTTTCAAGCCCCTAAGAATCATGAATCCGTCGTTTATTAATGGTGACAAACTGACTGATGTCTCCAAAGCACGCAAAATAGTCATCAACTCCTAATTAAATTTGGTCAAGATTTTGCTTCCTTTAACACCTTTCAAATGACTTCCTCACTTTTTGAATAAATAACGACCTGACAAATCTTGATAAAAGTGATTATTCTTCGTTAGTAGATCATGGTCAACTCGAAGGGTAATGAATCGCATGTTTAAAACGACTGTTTTCAAGTCATAATTCACTAGAATGAAGGAACGAAAGTCTTGAAACAAATGCATTGCCTCACTTATTTCAGATATTCAAATATTTACAAAGTCATCAGAAATAGGTATCTTGATTTAAAAAAAGAAACGAGATTACGTGTAAATTCTGTTGTTATCAGTGTAAAGAGAATTAAATTCCCAAGTATACTTGTTTATCTATACTGTGCTAAAGTAGAGTAATATTTACACATCTATATATGTAAGTACTTGCTCAACACCGTTTCATCCTGTCGACTTTAACTCTCGGGCAATAAACCTTGATCGTGCTAAGGAGAGACATTCGTTTCATGATGGCATTTACACCCATTAAGCACGAAATGTTTGTCATTTTTGTCACAATATTCTACGTCATGTGACGTAGTAAGAAAAAACCGCAACTTATTATCACTTATCTAAGAGAAGATAGTTATAAAGAATGATAAATTAATTAAACAACTACGTTTGTTCATTTGCATTGTTTATTACTTTACTAAGTAAAAAGTGGGTAAAAAGTTAAAAATGTCAGAAGAAAACGTAACTATCTAGCACTAATAAAGCAGAAGATAGTTATAAACAATGATAATTTGTTTAAATAATTTTTTTTGCTGAACTGAATTAACTGATAACTCACTCCAAGTAAAAAGAAGACTAATCGCATAATAAAAATTATTTTATTTTCCAAATTTTTAATCTGTTTTTTATGAAAATTATTAAGATATAAAAAAAGTTTTTTATTTTGTATCAGTGTTGTTATATTACATTTGATAACTTAGCGACGTCCAAACTAGCCTCAATTCGCGCAGTTGTAACAAGAATCATACACAAGGATATAAATATTGGAAGAGAAGGAGAAGAAAGAAAATTACTGAGGATAAGTTTGAAATTCCATTTTTGGTTTACTATCAACTCACTAAGATAATAATAATTTATTTTCAACTTGGTAATTGTTCATCTTTTAATCCAGGTTTTGGCCCCTATCCGTGGCCGGAATAACATTAAAAAACACATTTTTTTTCAATCAAATCAAAATTGATATCAATTATATTAAGTTTCAACCCCTATCCGTGGTTGAAATGCACGATATTATTAAATGCAAAATTGACTAAATTCAGACACAAAAACTTAAACAGCATTCTTTTAGAAAATATGCATTTATATACAGTGGCGTGACTATAAAATGGAGGCTCCCCCGCAAAAAATTGTTAAGAGGCCCCTTTGAAGAAAAAAGAAACAGTGCTTCATATATCAATTATTTATAGGTTAAACATACATATATTAAGCATACATGCCTATATTTTAATACGCCTTGCTTTAATTTTGACAAACTTATTGATCTGAAATACATAGTGAAATTTATTTTTTCTACTCAGTATAATGAAATTAGATAAATTAAAATGTATAAGGTAGGACTGATTCACAAAGCCTTACTGACCAGTCCATTGAGTCAGTCCAGGACGAAACATAAAAAATCTAATTTTTAGTTTATTTGAAATAAATATATTTTTTTTAATTTATTGCAGAACACAAAAGAAATAAATCTTATCAATCCTAATGCCAATACAAAAAAATCTTCCTTACAGTTATAATACTTGGGTCAAGTAAAAACGATATCTTTAAAAAAAAACAGCAAAGATGTCATCTAACTATAATAAAAATAATAACAAATTATTTACACAATTACAATTAATTAGTCACTCTAATTGAAAAATGGACAAAAAGTGGAAAATTTGTAAAAAAAAACTGCTATTTCCTAGCATTATTCTAAGAAAATATTATTTACAGCGATAATAATTTTTTTAAACAATTATGTTTGTTAACATAAAATAAGTATTACCTCACTCTAATTGAAAATTTGACATAAAGTGGAACATTTTCTAACAAACCGTGACTTTCTAACTCTATGCTGAGAGAAAATTGCTAAAAACAATAATAGATTGTTTAAATAATTTATGTAAACATCTAATTATCAGTATAAAGTAGTACATATTTTATGTATTAGGAAGAATTTGCATTTCAAAAACCGCACAAAAATCGTAATTAGCGCTAAAAACTCGCAAAACACATTTTTTCATTTATGGGTTTTTTGGGATCTTATAATCAATTACTACATACTTGTAGGTACTTTTACATTAAAAAATGTTGAAAACTGGGGGAAATATGACCGCTGCCGCAAAGCACGTTTTTTTATTATTACTTGCGGTCAGCATGATAACAAATTTTCTGTCTTTTTTTTGGGTGGAGCCAAAACTCCGACTTTTCGGAACCTCAGAAATCGCAATTTTTGGAAAAATCGTCGCTATTTTTTTAAAAATAAAAATGTATGTAAACCTTTTGTTCACGAACTGCGTATGTACATGTACTAATGAAATCTTGTTGGTTTTTTGATTTCAGATAATTCGTTCCAGTGTTATCATGCCCACCGCAAGTTTCCTGTCTTTTCACAATGTTTTTTCTAAAATTATTATTAATAATTAAATTTTTTGCAACATACTATTGAAACTTAAAAATCAACATAAAGTTAAAAATTTTGTAACAAAAATGTAACTCTACAGGAAGATAACTTAAAGGTAAATATATTAATTCAATTTCTTAACCTCACTTTTTCACTTTTTTGATACATTTATTTAATAAATTTATTTATATCAATTTTTTTATACAATTTTTTCATAGAACAATGGAAAACGGAGAATCTGGAACTTTTAATACTTGATGATGATGTTTGTAAACTTCTCGTTTTAATTACTTTTTATCCTGATAAGGAAAACTATGTGTTTTCTAAACGTCGGAAGAATTAGAATAAACGATTCAATAAATTAATTCCTTTTGGTCTGAGTTATGTGATTTTTAACATTTCTAACATTCCATTTTCTAATAAATTATATCGCTCAGGGCAAATAACAACGCTTTCCAACATCTTTTTTATTCTCCCGTGATTTTAGTTTTTTGGAAATATCAGTTTCCTTTGCTTGAATCTTTAAAGGATGTTAAAACAGCCCCCAAAAATACTTTATACAAAAAAATGTAAATCTGTCAAATTCGTGGATATAGCACTTTTGTTTCAGTGTGTCTGATCTACAAAATATGAGGTTTCTAGCCAAGTACAATAACAAGTTTTTGAACACGATAACATTTCAAACAGATTTTAATTTTTCTATTAAAATATGTGCCGAAATTGGAAATTTGGCCATTCTTTGAGTAAAAACTCGCAATTTTTCTGGTATAAATTACACTTTCCGACATTTTTCGACTTCTTTTGTTTCCTGAAAATCACTATAGATAATATATTTAAGAATCATGCCAGACAGTGTTGTTAATTTTAAACAACTGAACTTTGTCATAATTAGCAATTTGACATCGCAGTTCTATTTACAAAAGTAATCAGCTTTCCCTCATATTTGAAGTTTAGCAGTGTTTCCAATATTAATAAAATTTTAGTTTTCTCCTTTTTATTATTTTTAACTTCCTATAGAGGTGGCGACGTGTTCAAAATACAAAACCAGTGGCATACATCTTAGAGTTGTATTTTGCTAAAGGGATATCCGTTTCCCATTCAAATTCTTTAAAACTTTAAAACTCAGAGTACCAAACTAACTTATACAATTTCAAAGAGTCTTACATGTTAATTACATTATTCGTTACAAGATACCATTAAACTACAAACCTTATGTTTTGCAGGATTGTGATACAATAAAATGTTATAAGGAAAAAAAAATAGTAGAAGAACCCAGGTGGAAATTTACAACTGGCTTGGTACCGCGCCAGTACCGCCGGTCGGATATCGGTACTGGCGTGGTACTGGTCTGCACTGCCGCGGTACTGGAGAAGATACTACGTCTGTACTGCAAGTCTGTACTGGCGCGGTACTGGCATTAATACGAAATGTCACTCGGCTGTGAGTTGTCTGTCGGTACTGGAGCTGTACTGGAAATGGTATTATGCCTGTACCTAAAGTCTGCACTGCCGCGGTACTGGTACAGATAAATAAAATTGCAAAAAAAATTGTTTTATATATAACAATTGCACTTGATTTATTTTTGAAATTATGCAATTGCAGACACGGTCACTTACAAACATAATCGCACGCAGAACGCTATGAAAAATCGCCCCCGCTGGGGATTCGAACCCTACCTAAACTACCTTAAATCTAAACCGCACGCTCTAGCTAATTACGCTAATGTACCGGATGGATTTTGTCGACAAAATCTCAGCCAAGCTTTTTCGCTGAAAAGCCAGGGCTAATGGAGGAATATTTTTTCGTTTTACAAAATTTACATGAATAGGTGGTTATAAAAATGCGTAATAATAATAATATTTAAATTTAATTAATTTAAATTTTAATACTTAAATGTTTAATTTAAATATTCATTTAATTCGTGATTTCTGTTCAAACTGTAAAGCTCCAAAATTTAAAGGATTTATCACTTTCAGATGTATTATAAGTAAAAAATATTTAAATTTTAGTACAATTTTCCAGCTTAAAAAAATAATAAAAAAATAATAATTCCAGTTCAAAAAATTGGGGTAAGCTTCCAAAAAGGGTGGATCTCCGATTTTCTTCGGGCTTCCTATACTTATGTATTTTGACCCAAGTGGAAATTTACAACTGGCTGGGTATCGCGCCAGTACAGCCGGTCGGATATCGGTGCTGGCGTGGTACTGGTATATGACCGCATGGAAAACGGCTGGGTACTGGCATTAGTACGAAATGTCACTCGGCTGTTAGTTGCCTGTCGGTACTGGGGCGGTACTGGAAATGGTATTATACCTGTACCTAAAGTCTGCACTGCCGCGGTGTCGGAAATGATATTATGCCTGTCCTGCAAGTCTATACTGGCGCGGTACTGGCATTAATACAAAATGTCACTCGGCTGGGACTTGTCTGTCGGTACTGGGGCGGTACTGAAAATTGGTAATATGTCTGTACCGAAAGTCTGTACTGGCGCGGTCCTGGCAT